>QFDT01000090.1:0-24665 GCA_003315915.1 Macrolepiota dolichaula | reverse complement strand
GTAGTGGTGAACTTAGTGACCCATTGCGGCTTATAGTGATTTTGTATTGATTTCACTTCTACTACCTAACTAGCACATTAGCGGGGTGTCCCTGCACCTTCCTCTACCTCCTTCTGCTTCCCCTTCCTTGAGATTCCACCACCACTTCCACTCAATACCTCCTTCAAACTCAACTCTCCCATCTTCAAACTCTCTTTGCTATTCCCTGATAATGGCCACAACAAGAAAAAGAGGAGAGTTGAAAATACTAACTGTAAGTCTGATGTCCAATGCTTTAGTGCACATCTTCAACTATATTTTGTGGCCAATCCCATCTCTGTAGGGCTTGGTTGCAAATTATCTCTCTTCATTCAGAATCATCCCTATTGGGGGAAAATGTGAATGCTAGCAGATTTTTGTTTAGGAAATGTATGAGCTATGCTAAATTGTCATAGTACACATTAGACTATAGCTACTTGAACTGTGGACAGTTTTGGGTAATATGGTCATATATTTCTAGTGGGTGACTGCATGGACATGAGACCAGGGCATCAGGAAAGAAGTGCTGTCAGTAAGTGCTGATTGGCATGTGATTTGAAATGCAGTGCACATTCTATCTACTCTGAGTCATTGTTACCTGAGATAGTAAAATGTTTGGACAAGGTGGGGAAGCCGTGGAGGACTTCTGAGGTGTAGGCACTGTGGATGAGGACAAGGAGGCTGAGGAGAACAAGGATGAGGATGAGAGATTGTAGGGAACAATCTCTGAGGACATCTCCTGGTAATAGGAGGCAATAGCACAGAGTGGGACATCTTCTGAGGAGTCAGAAGAAGCATTGGACAAGTTGTCAAACAGCCAAGGCTGCAATGGGTAATGGTGCCCGTATTTTCCTGACTTGATGAGCACAGCAAGAACTCTAGGAAGTTCCTGCTTGTCATGGAACATGTAGGGATGTCACCATGTTGTACAATTATCCATGACCAGATAGGAGCGCCATCCATTCTCAATGGCTGCCATCCAGCACATTGGGTATGTGCTAAGGACTTCACCATCTCCAATTATATGGCAGTAAGGAGCTGCATGCATAGCTCATTGTAGAACTGCATTAAGCTTGTTGCAATCATAGATAGGGGGGGAAGGTGTGAGCCTATAGTCGGAGGTATGCCCAGAGATGACTCTGAGAAGGTTCTGTCCCTCAGGGACTAAGACATGAGTCCCTGGGTCCATAACGCCTTCCCCTGTCCAACAACTTCAATTCTATTTTGTCCATAGTGGACCATGGACTTACGAAGGGAATAATTCTATTACCTTGCTCAAAGACTGCCACAGCCAAAGACATAGCCTCAATTCTGATGGACAAGCTGTTCTTAAAATATGGAATTCCCAATAAGGTCATTTCAGACAGAGACCCTTGTTTTGCCACCAAGTCTATGCAAGAGCTATACAAGCTCCTTGACATTGAGCCAGCATTCTCCACTGCATATTACCCTCAAACAGATGGCACAATGGAACAATTCAACCAGGAGATTGAAGCCTATCTCACCATCTATTGTTCATCCAACCCTCACAAATGGAGCCAGAACCTTCCATTGGTCAAATTCACCCACAACAACCGAGTACACTCTGGAAAAAAAGAACCTCCATTTGAACTTCTCTACAGACACACCCCCAAGACATTTCCATTGACTATCAATGCTACCAATGCCCCAGCAGTCAAAAATAGGATGAAACAATTAACTGAAACAAGGACAAAAGCCCTGAAAGCCCATAACCATGTGCAAGCAATCATAATAACTCACATAGCCCACAGATCCTTACCCCAGATCAACAAAGGGGATAAGGTTTGGTTAGAGAACCGGAACCTGCCAATCAACTACCTGTCCAAGAAAATGGCCCAAAAACAAGAAAGACCCTTCATTGTTATCAAGAAAATTTCTCCTGTGGTCTATCAACTCTAACTTCTGAAGACATGGAAGATCCATGACAAATTCCACACATCCCTCCTCACTCCAGCAACCAAGAACACCATTTATAGACCACACCACACTACCCCTCCACCAGTCCTAATTTGCCAAGAAGAGGAATATGAAGTCGAATCAATTATCTGACATTGGAAACACCGCAACAGCCTCAAGTTCCTAATGAAGTGGAAAGGCTATCCAACTTCCAAGAACACATGGGAGCCCGCCTCTAACTTAGGGAACGCAAAGAAGATCCTCAACGCATATAAACATTGCCATCACCTCTAGATACATGCATGTCTTCTGTCCCCACATCTCCCTCACACTCTATCTCACCCTCTACCTCTGTTACCATTACCAACAATGCCCAAAGTCCGCAGAACCTGTCAAACCAGACAACCCTGAGCCCCAACACCTCATCCTCAAGCAATAGTCCTAGCCCTGCCACCACAGCATCCTCCCAGATTAATGCCCTCCAATCCAGCAAGCCCTTATCTCCCCCTCCTAGTTTGGAAGCTGAATGCAACCATATCCTTCTCCAACTTCTTGAAAGAATCCAATGATATTCGCCCAAACAGAACCCCACTCTCTGAGGGAATAGCAAAATACTTACCGTACTCCACTTGTACAGGGTATTGCTTGCTAGCAGCATTACTAGCCACCAACTTCTCCTCTGCCTGGACCACAACATTGGCAGATTTATCAACAACTTTATTCCTGATAACCTCCCCAGAGAAGTACTTAGAGAAATATCCAAACTCCACCAAATCTGGAATTCACAGAGAGCTTGAGGTCCTATGGACACTTGCTCATCACGCTGAGGTTGCCCTCTACAGAATCATATGTTTCCCCAAAACCTACCTCAAGGACGTTCCAGACCTCCGCAGCATGGTCAACCAAATCCAACCATACATTCTGTTCCTAGATTTGTTCAGAATGATGGTGGCATACCTCCCCATTGCTGAAGCTAACGCCTTCCACCAACTCCTAGCCCTGGGCAACTCACGACCTCTTCCAACCACCACTCTTGGCCTTGTCAAAGCAACCAGATGGACCATTGACAAGCAGATGATCACTCTTAAAGCCTACAAGGATAACAACATCATAATCAGAATCACCAATCAAACACCACTCCCTCTAGTAATTGACAGATGAGACTTTCCCAACAACCTTGCCACATTGTCCCAAACAGTGCTGGCTTCTCCCTGCCATGTTCTCCCCATTACAATACAAGACATTGTGTTATGGTTCACCTAGAGGGCACCACGAGGATGGCCGCTAGGCTAGTCAACACTGAAGGATCACTTCATCAATCACCTTCGGCTGACAACACTAGTTGTCCTGGAGTACTGAACAGAGACTGATATCTTCTGCTGTTGACAGACAGAAGAACGCTAAGTTCACTCAAGGAAATACAACAACAAGTTATATTTGAGAGAGAGAGTAAGAGAGAGGACAAGAGTAAGAGGGAGACAAACGAAAGGTTGAAGCTGAAGCTTCAACTACAGAATAGTCCGTTATTTATACAATTTGAAGTACTTCTGTCTTTACTATTTCGTCCATTGCTAATTAAGATGAAACACTACTGACAGGATTGGAAGGGATGTTGGAACAAGATGGCGTTCTGGGAATGGAAGCTCGTTGTGAAATGGAAGACGACGGATCTACAGAATCTGTGCTATCAGAGTTCTCTTGATCCAAAGGCAATGACAACGTGGAGAAGTGGCTGATAGAGAGATCGACAGGGGAGTCGGTCCAGCGGAGGTCGTAGGGTTGGCCCATCAGGTACGGGTGGGTGAAGGATGTATCTCCAACGATCTGCCTCCATCCGTAGTTGTTGGTTCTGGTGAGTGTGGGCTGAGCGATCATAGTCTCGTAGAGTCCATGCCAATAGATATGGATAAAGGGCGAATTATCCCATACTTGGCGAAGGCGGTGGTTGAGGTACTGGGACTCGTACCAAGGAGGCAGAGGGGTTCCGTGTGGAGAGGTAGATTGGCCCGGTACTTCTTTGTAGTCCAGAATGTCGAGGAGTTCAAGGTGCCACTTGTATAACCAATGTAGGGGGTTCATTGTCGAGACCATAACAGATTCTGTAGATCCATTGTCTTCCATTTCATAGCAAGCTTCCATTCCCAGAACACCCTCCCGTTCCAACGTCCCTTCTGATTCCGTTAGCAGTGTCTCATCTTAATTAGCAATGGACAAAATAGTAAAGTCAGAAGTATCTCGAATTGTATAAGTAACAGACTATTCTGTAGTTGAAGCTTCAGCTTCAATCTCTTGTTTACTTCCCTCCTTTCTATGCTTGTCCTATCTCTCTTTATCTCAAATACAACTCTATTGTTGCATTTTCCTGAGTGAACTTAGCGTTCTCCTGTCTGTCAACAACAGGAGATATCAGTCTCTGTTCAGTACTCCAGGACAACCAAGTGTTGTCAGCTGAAGGTGATCGTTGAAGTGATCCTTCAGTGTTGACTAGCTGTGTAGCCATCCTTGTGGTGCCCTCTAGGTGAACCATAACAGTAGTAACAACAGAAGAGAATCAAAAACTTGGAGTTTTTGATCCTGTAATCTATGCCTATTTAACTGTATATATGAGTCATTATAGTCTGTTCTGAGTCACTGATCAAAAAAGAGAAACTAGTAGTACACTACAGAATGTCCAATGAGTCAGTCTGTATCTAAGATGTAGTCCTTGATCTACTATAGTGTTCTATCTACTCTGAATCATCATGTCACATATTTGGCAGAATACATTGTTTACGTCATATCTCGCCGAATACTGGGCCGTTTACCTCGTACTTAGTACCGTTGGAAAGCCCTCGTCCGTCGCATTCTGACAATACCCGGGACGCTGCGAGGCGTGCATCCGTTCAGGAGCTATGCGCCGATCATTATTATCTATATCATGTGTTGATTATCTGTGCCATCTGTAGTTTATCACTCCTCATTGTTCTAGAGGGTTCTGGAACAATCAGTAAGATAAGATCTTTATCTATGTTGTCATATGGTGTCATTGTTAACAATCAGTAAGGGTTTTATGCCATTGGCTAGGAGATATTAGTTTCTCCATGTAATTAGTAAGGACTAGAGTTCCTGGGGTCATCTGGTAGTGTCCCAGGTCCTAGCCCTCTGTGTATATAAACTAGCTGTCTGGTGTCTGTAGGACCCAGACTTAACAACTTGTCTACAGCTCAGCCTGTCATATTCTACCTTCTATCTGATCTCTTGATCTCATCTCATCTCTTACCTGCTTATCTAAGACTGCTGCTCCCCTGCCTTTATTTTGAGCTTAGGTAAGCATCAAGATTTATGATACATCATTATCAGAAGCAGTAGAACATTTAGATGAGGTGGGGAAGCCCATGGAGAACTCCTGAGTTGTAGACACTGTGGAGGAAGACAAGGAGGCTGAGGAAGACAAGGATGAGAATGAGAGATCATAGGGAATGATCTCTGAGGACATCTTCTGATAATAGAAGGCAATGGCACAGGGTAGAACATCTTCTGAGGAGTCAAAAAAAGCATCAGACAAGTCATCAAACAGCCAAGGCTGTGATGGAAAGTAATGCTCATATTCTCCTGACTTCATGAGCACAGCAAAATTTTGTGGAAGTTCCTGCTTGTCATAGAACATGTAGAGATGTCACCAAGTTGTGTAATTATCTGTGACCAGATAGGGGTGCCATCTGTTCTCAATAGCTGCCATCCAGCACATTGGGTAAGTGCTGAGGTCAGGGTAGCATCAGTTGGATTGGGTTGTGACAAAAATGCACAATGACAATGAAGAGTTCAAATAGGAGTAAACACTCCTAATACCAATAAGAGAAGTTACCACTAAATTTAGGGCTCATGAACTCTCAGAAGCATAAACTTTCACTTTTCTTCTACTTCTGCTCCATTCTACAGGCCTTCTTACCCATCTCTATAGTTAGTTACAGACTTCTGTCTTTTCTTTTTCATTATGATCTCTGTACTTCTTTTCTGTACCATTACTATCCTTGCATTGCTCATAGATACACAATAAATATACAAGATGTACTAGATAGCTTCTCAATTCAAATCTTAATGTATTATGATCTTGACAATGAACCCCTTACACTGGCTCTACAAGTGGCGTCTCAAATTACTCAATATTCCAGACTACAAAGAAGTACCGGGCCAATCCACCTCTCCACACTGGACACCCTTGCCCCCTTGGTACGAGTTCCAGTACCTCAACCACCACCTTTGCCAAGTATGGGATAATTCACCATTCATCCATATCTATTGGCATGAACTCTACAAGACCACTATTGCTCAGCCCACACTCACTAGATCCAACAACTACAGATAGAGACAGATTGTTGGAGATACATCTTTCACCCACTAGTACCTGATGGGCCAACCCTATGACCTCTGCTGGACCAACTCCCCTGTCAATCTTTGTATTAGCCACATCTCCACATGGTCATTGCCTTCAGATCAAGAGAACTCTGATAGTACAGATTCTGTAGATCTGTCATCTTCTATTTCACAACAAGCTTCTATTCCTGGAACACTATCTCATTCCAACATCCCTTCCAATTCTGTTAGCAGTGTTTCATCTTAGTGAGCAATGGACAAAATAGTAAAGTAAGAAGTATCTCAAAATGTATAAATACTGGACTATTCTGTAGTTGAAGCTTCAGCTTCAACCTCTTGTGTTGTTTACTCACTTATCTGCTTGTATTCTCTTTCTTGCTTGTCTTCTTTACTTGTCTCTGAATACAATCTTGTTGTTGTATTACCTGAGTGAACTTAGTGTACTTCTGCCTGTCAACAGCAGAAGTTATCAGTCTTTGTTCAGTACTCAAGACAACTAGGGTTATCAGCCAAAGGTGATTGTTGAAGTGATCCTTCAGTGTTAACTAGCCTAGCAGCTATCCTCGTGGTGCCCTCTAGATGAACCATAACATAGTGTTGTTGCTACTAGACAGTGTTTTCTTGTTATGGACCCAGGGACTCATGTCCTAGCTCCTGAGGAACAGAACCTTCAGAGTTATCTGTTATGAATATTATTTTTGATTCCTTTGACGTCCTCACAGACATGATGGTAGTTGACACACAATGGGAAGACTGGGAGTTTCATGATGAAGAAGAACTTAACTTGGAATAAACGGACAAACAACACCGGTGTAGGAGAATAGCTAAATTTAGAGACCTTGGACTCTTTGGAGCACGGACTCCCGCTTTTCCTTTTCCTTTCCCTTCTTCCATTTCTGTACTATATTTAACTACGGACCTCCGTCGTTCCCATTCTATGTTTAGATACGGACCTCCATTTCTCCACCTTCTAATGAACTACCATCTTTCGATAGCTTGTACAATACACAATAAATAGCAAGCTTGTAAGTAGGTAGTTTCCCAATTCGAATCTTAGTGTTGTTGCTACTAGACAGTGTTCCTCTCTCGCTCCTAGTGTTGAGTTCTTCGAGCCCTAACAAGGCAAGAACTACCTGGTGTTCTCCCTCTCTTTCTTGACGTTGTCTAAGGTACTTGACATCGTCTTGGCTGTGACTTCAAGTCCGGTAGACTTGTTGTTCTTGCCATCTCTTATCTGCTGTCTTATCCGACCACAGCAAGGTCCTAGTGAAGAGGACCAGAAGCGTTGGATTCGTTGGGAGATCTAGCTAGCCTCGTAACGTCCAGTACAGGATTAACGTGCACTGCTGGACAAGAGCTCTGGCGAAATCCTAACATATCTCTGGACATACCTCTGACTATAAGCTCACTCCACTTCCCCTCATCTACAACAACAATGAGTTAAATGCAGTTCTTCAACAAGCTATGCATGCAGTTCCTTACTGCCACATCATTGGAGATGGTGAAGTCCTCATGTCACAACCCAATCTGACTGACACTACCCAACTGACACTGTCCCAATCACAACTATACCTGGTAACCCTTTCATTATTTCTCCAATGTCAGCCAACTTTGACCATCACTGTACCAGTTACCTTTGTGGCTGCTAACCCATGGTTGCTTGGCAACCAACACATTGTGGGGCAATCCACCAACTGTTGACCAACTTGTTCCTGTTTTCTTGTATGTCTCAGTTCTGTCCATAGTTTCTCCATCTATTTCATATCTCTTCATTCAGTTATTTTCCATTGAATACTTGCTCGTCCTATTGTGTGCGTGTTTCTGTTTCCTGTGCCTGATTTTTGTTGCGTGCCCTTGTATCCACCTCATTCCTTTTCTCCTATTTGTTTCTATTACTCCATTTCTCCATTTTCCTCGAGTATATAAAGCCTCATACTCTGTCATGTATTCCCTTAGTCTGAATATCAACTTAGCTTCTCACTTGTAACTCTGTCTCTATCCCTAAGTTGCTTTGGCGCACTCTCTTCCTGTTCTGCCTGAAGTCTGGACTACAACAGTAGGGATGGTGCAACACACACATTGAAGCCAAGGTTGTTGCAGGGCGTGCATCTGCTCAGGAGCTACACGCCAATCATTATTATCTATGTCATGTGTTGATTGTCTGTGCCATCTGTAGTTTGTCACTCCTCATTATTCCAGAGGGTTATGGAATGATCAGTAAGATAAGATTCTTATCCATGTTGTCATATGGTGTCATTGTTAACAATCAGTAAGGGTTTTATGTCATTGGCTAGGAGATATTAGTTTCTCCATGTAATTAGTAAGGACTAGAGTTCCTGGGGTTATCTGGTAGTGTCCCAGGTCCTAGCCCTCTGTGTATATAAACTAGCTGTCTGGTGTCTGTAGGACCCAGACTTAACAACTTGTCTACAGCTCAGCCTGTCATATTCTACCTTCTATCTGATCTCTTGATCTCATCTCATCTCTTACCTGCTTATCTAAGACTGCTATTCCCCTGCCTTTATCTTGAGCTTAGGTAAGCATTAGGATTTGTGATACTAACTTTTTTTCTAAATCATACATCATTCCACAAAGAAGAAAAGGAGCATGAGAGCTTTTGATAAAGCCAACTATCTCAACCAAAACAGAAACAAGGAGAGTTGAAGCAATCATCAACACAGGATGCACCAACACATGCATTGGCAGGCAAACAGCAAAAGAACTACTACTACCCACAACACCACTGGAAAACCCAAGGATGGTGTATAATGCAGATGGAACAACCCAGAAATTGGTCACAGAAAAGGCCATATTTGAAATGGCAATTGAAAACCACATGGAGAATATGGAGGCACAGATATTGGACATACAATCAGCAGAGCTATTTTTGGGTTACAACTGGATTATGGTGCACAACCCAGAAATAGATTGGAAGGCCAGACGGATCAATTTTACAAGATGCCCAGAAGAATGCAGAATACAACACAGAAACTGGGAAACCCACAATTGGACAACAAAAACTGAGGAGATCAAAGACAACATTGAAAAGACCATGGACCCCACAAAAACTGAGGACTTACCACAATACCTGCAACAATTCACCCACCTATTCAACAAGAAGAACTTCAATAAACTACCAACACCAAGCGAATGGGACAATGAGATCAACCTAGTGGAAATGGCACCAAAAGACATGAATGCCAAAGTGTACCCCATGACAGTCAAGGAAAAGGAAGTACTCCGGGAATTTGTAAAGGAAAACCTTGCCTCAGGACGCATCAGGCCGTCTAAATCCCCCTACACCGCACCATGCTTTTTCATACCCAAGAAAGACAGCAGCAAAAGATTGTGCCAAGATTACAGGAAGTTAAATCAACATACAATCAAGGACAAGACACCACTGCCACTGATAGAGGAAGTCATTGACAAGCTAAAGGATGCGAAATACTTCAACAAGCTGGACATCATATGGGGGTACAACAATGTCAGGATAAAGGAGGGACACAAATGGAAAGCGGCATTTGTCACAAACAAAGGGTTATTCAAACCAATGGTCATGTTCTTTGGAATGTGCAACTCCCCAGGGACATTTCAGCGGATGATGAACTGCATTTTCAGGCAATTACTACAGGAAGGCATTTTGATCAATTACATGGACAACTTTGTGATACTGGGAAAAACAAAGGAAAAACTAGCAGAACGGACATGCAGATTTTTGGAAATAGTGGAGAAGCACAACCTATACTTCAAGAGAACAAAATGTATATTTAACATGATGGAAATACCAATCTTAGGAGCCATTGTGGGAGATGGCAAGGTGAAGATGGAGGGGGAGAAAATAGAAGCAGTACAAAACTGGCCAACCCCCACAAACATCAAAGGGGAGAATCATTCTTAGGATTTGCAAACTTTTACCAAAGATTCATCAAGGGATTCAGCGCAATTGCAGCACCACTACACAAGGTCAAGGGCAACGCAGGATGGATGTGGAAGAAAGAACAGCAACAAGCATTCAAAGAGCTTAAGAAGAGAATAACGGAAGAACCAGTGCTGGCATTACTGCAGGACAATGAACAATTCAGGATGGAAGTAGACGCATTGGGATACGCAGTGGGAGGAGTACTCTCCCAACTCCAAAACAACAAATGGCACCCAATAGCATTCATGTCACAAACTATGATTCCAGTGGAAAAGAACTACAAAATCTACAACAAAGAGTTACTTGCCATTATGGAAGGCCTCAAGAGATGGAGGCAATACCTACTAGAAGCCAAGGAACCATTCAAAATCTGGACAGACCATAAAAACCTGAAGTACTACAAGGAACCCCGGAAGCTCAATGGACGACAAGCCCAATGGTACCTCAGGTTACAAGACTACAACTTCACACTCAGACACATCCTGGGAAAAACAAATACCAAAGCAGACATTCTATCCAGGAGGCTACGGGGGGACAAAAAACCCAAACCAAAGGTCACAGTACTAAAGGAGAACATGTTCATTAGAAGGACCAGAAACAAATACCTAACACTGCCCATATGAATATTCCAAACCAAAAGCTACTGAATTACCCCTAAAGAAGAATGGTGTGCAGAGATAAGAAAAGGTTGACTCAACGGACAAGTATACAAATGGCTAAAAGAAGAGCCACTATGCACGGTCACAACAGATGGAATAACATACTGGGATAATTGCATATGCATACCCACAGACGCAAACCTTCAAGAGAAGATCCTCACCAAGCACCACAACCCACCCAACATAGAACACCCTGGACAGAAGAAAATGTTGGACCTCTTCAAGAGGTTGTACTATTTGACTGCAATGAAAAAGGATGTACAGAAGTTCATGAAAGGATGCAACAGCTGTCAAAGAAACAAGGTGCTACACCACAAGAAGATGACTCTGCTACACCCCATACCCCCGGCAGAAGGACCATGGACAGAAATCACAGTCAATATGATTGGACCTCTACCAATGTCAAAAGGGGCAGATGCAATTTTGGTAGTAGTCAACAGATTTTCCAAGATGATCCAACTCATTGCAACCACAACCACCCTAAGCTCAAAGGGACTAGCAGAACTATACCGGGATCACATTTGGAAACTACACAGAGTCCCAAAAGTAATCATCAGCAACAGGGGACCACAGTTTGCAGCAAAGTTCATGGAGAACCTATGCAGAGCCCTAGGGATTGACAGATGTCTGTCCACAGCATACCACCCCCAGACAGATGGACAAACAGAATGCATCAACCAGGAAGTTGAAGCATTCCTACGACACTATGTGAACTATCAGCAGAACAACTAGACAGATTGGCTAGCAACAGCAGAATTCCAGTATAACAACAAACAGCACAGCGCCATAGGATATTCTTCATTCTACATCAATTATGGAAGACATCCTTGGAAAGGAAACCTGTCCATGGAATCCAAAATGCCAGCGGTGGAAGAATTCATCCAAAACCTAAAAACAATCAGGAAGGAAGTATTGGAGCATCTGACAGCAAAAGGAGATGAAACAAAACAAAACCATGATGGAAGACGAGGCAAAAAACATGAACTGCCTATAGGACAATGGGTATGGCTTGAAGAGACAAACATCAGGACCAACAGACCCATGGAAAAACTAGACAACCAAAGATATGGACCATTCCAAATCACCAAACAAATAGGAGTATCAGCCTACTGCCTAAAACTACCAGAAGACTGGATCATACATGATGTTTTTTTTTTTTTTTTAATCCAAGTTTATTGCACTAGTATCTAACTAAGTACAAATGGGCGTGTGGTAGCAGTCCCAAGTAATCCATACCAAAAGAAAAGAAAGGACAAAAGAGACAAAGAGAGGAGAGAAACTAGATACAACACAAGACATATGTGAGACACAAGACAAGAGAGTAATCTACGCAGCAGAATAGTTGCTGACAAAAGATAGGATTTAATGGAAGAAAGGCCAGGGGCCAAAGGATAGAAGTGATGATGCGCACAATAAAGTAAAGTGGCAATCAATGAACAGAAATGACACAGAAAGAGAAGAGGTGCCAGGAGAGGGGGAGCACCCAAAGAAGGGTTGGTTGTGTGCCTGTAAATAGTTGGTCTGCCAAGAACAAACAGCCCACAAATGGCCAGAAAAGAATAGCATGTGAACATACCAAGTGAAAATAGTGTGATCCCTTTCAGTGCACATTGGGGACAAGGTTCTGATTGCGTGAGGTGCACCGTAGTGTGCAGGCTGTGATAACACAGTTCCACTCATTGTTGGGAGGAATGGTGAAGGAGAAGGCTAATGGGTTCTTTTGAAGGAAGCGAATAACCCATGCAAGGCCATTGTGGTTGCCGTACGAGCATGTGTAGTGAGGGCACTTGTTTAGGATATGGCTGTGTGTCTCTAGCTGGGACTCGCAGTGCGGGCATGAGGTGGGTTTATCAGGGAAGAAACGCTGACAGTAGGTGCCAATGGGCACATGGTTGGTGAGGTACCTTGTTAGGTGCGTGGCTAGAGACGGGGAGTTGTGACAAAGGGGGAGCCAGCTGCCTCTGCTGGTGTACTTGGGCAAGACCTGTAGCTGGTTTATGCCTGTGGTGTTGAGGAAATGATAACCTCAGTAGTCTTGGTCTTTCATGCAATGGAGGGCCTGCCATTGGAATATGAAAAAGTTAGTGATGCCCTTTTGCACAAAGGCAATTGAGCAACAGATGGGTGTGGGTGGGCGCATGAAGAAGTGCTTTGACTTTGCTAGCAGGTAGGCCGTATGGTGAATGGACGATTTTGTTATACTCCCTTGGGGCTATTGTGTACTATAATACCCATCCATTCCTATCACTGCCCCGCTTGTCATGGACCTGCCAACCTTCCGCTACTTCTCTACCTGCAATTGCTCCACTGTTTACTCAGCTACAATGTTATACTTACTCAGCTACAATGTTATACTTACTCAGCTGCCGTTATAGACTCTCCAGTAGGAATACCCCAGTAGTATATATACACCTAGATACTATGCTGTATTCCTTACGCTTTACCAACTCGTTGATTTCCCTTCTCTTTTTTCATTGCCCTCAAGTCTTCATCACTTGTTGCAACCTGATTTGATCACTTAGGAAGGTTGTAACACATTTAGTGGAGGAGGGGATGTCCCAGAAGTGGAGCCTTCAGGTAGGGGACCTGGTCAGCCAGTTGGTAACAAGGGGGGCAATAGCAATGGCATCCTCATGTGTACTGTGGGCGCTATAGTCAAACAGGTGTCTGGTGCATGAAAGAGAGTCAGTAAAAAGGTGAATGTCAGTGACGTCAGCAAGCTGATTGTGAGATGAGTCCAAAGAGAAAGAGAGAGAGGAAAGTAAACCTAGACAAAGCACATAGGACTTGGCATCAGGGGAAAAAAGGTCACTGCAGGGCTGAACAAGTGACTTGATGGGACAAGAGAGAGAACTATCATACAGAATGAAAGCAGAAGTAGAAGAGAGACCAAACAGTTTAAGGGGAGAAGAGTGATTAGGACAGGAGGCATTGGTAGCCACAAGGAGAGAAGAGAGAGAGGAGAGGAAGCAACAGACAGTCTCACTAGCCTTTTCAAGATGTTGGCGGACAACTGTTTTGTTGTTGGAGTCGTGCAGGCATGTGTGGAAGAGCAGTTGGGAAGGGAAGATGTCCAGGATGTGTTGACCTGGGGTAGCTGCAGGGTGAAGGAGAGAGAATTTGTTGGTTATGAGTTGGGACCCAGTCAGGAGGTTGTGGACCGGGGATGGAAACTGCAGGTTGAGGACGTTGTCATTCTGGGTCAGGAGTCTAAGTGGGTGGTTAGGGGAGAGGGTGTGAAATCAGTAGTTGGCACACTTGACAAGTTTTGTAATGTGCCGATGGATGGAGATAAGGCCAGCAATGGATTTGATGGCTCCCATTGGGGAAGTCCTGAATGCCCCTGTGATCCAGATAGCAGCAGTGCGTTGGGCGGTGTTAAGCAGTTGCATGTTAGTTTTGTTTCTGGCACCTGAGAAGCACCAGAGCTTAGTGCCATATGTCATGACAGGAACCACACACGTGCAGTAGAAAAGGCATTTATTCAGGGGGGATAATCCACACACCAAGTTGCCAAGTAGCCAAAGGCACTTGGCAGTGGAGAGAGCCTTGGTAGAATAGTACCTCACATGCTCCTTGAAGGTGAGGCCCTGGTCGAAGAAGAAGCCAAGGTACCAGATGAAGCACTTAGGAGTCAGTGTGAAGGTGACACCATTGTGACATTGAATAGTGACAGGGGGGTTAGGTTTGACCAAAGAGTGGTTAGAGAAGTGGAAGACTTTGTTCTTGTCATGTTCAAGAGCGAGGCCCATGGAGGAAATGAAACTGGAGGCAGCAGAGTAGACCTGTGAGAGAAGAATGGCATTAGTAAAGAATGAGTCCAATTGAACAAGAAACAGTCTGTTATCAACAAAGAAGAGTAGTTTACACTGAGCATCAGTGGAAAAACAGTACATAAAAGGGGAGAGGAATAGAGAAGTAAGGATGAGGGAAAGGGCAGAGCCCTGGCCAACACCAACGGAGGCTAGGAAGAGAGGAGAAGAGATAGAGTTCCAGGAGTAAGAAGTGAACCTATTAGAGAGATAGTCAATGAAAAAGGAAATGAAGCAAGGGGGGAAGCCATGATATTGTAGAATCACAGCAAGGAGAGTGTGGTTGATAGAGAGAAAGAACTGCATGACATCAAATGTGAGGATGCTAGATTTGAGGCCTTTCTTCCAGCCCTTTTGGACTCTGTGAGTGAGGTATACTCCTGCGTCTTCAGTGGATTGTTGGATGAGTCCCCCAAACTGGAGAGGGTGAACGAGATCAAGTTGGGCAGTGTCAAACTGGAGCCAATTAGAGATGACCTTTTCTATGAGTTTACCGAAGGTGTTGAGAAGGACAATAGGTATGAACATTTTTGAAGTGGAGTAATGTGGTTTTCCAGACTTAGGGATGATGATGGATATAGAGTCCTTGAAGTAGAAGGGCCAGGTGGAGAAGGTGATGCACACATTGGCAAATTGTTGAAAGGCCTCCATTGACTTGGGTTGGAGAGAATAACTTTGATTTGGCCCCAGTTGATGTGATCAGGTCCTGGGGCGCTTGAGTTGGAGGTGGAGTCAAGAGCATTAATGTGCTAGTTAGGTAGTAGAAGTGAAATCAATACAAAATCACTATAAGTTGCAATGGGTCACTAAGTTCACCACTACTAACTGCTAGTGCTCACGAACGAGTTTCGAAGGGGAGATAATCAAATAGGTAAATAGGGGTGGAGGGTGGTATTAGCTAGCAAGATGTCTCACTAGTGGTTTTGGTAGCTAGCGAGTGGGGGCTCACTAATGGGGTGGTCGCTAGACGACAACGGACAAGGTTGTTTAATTGAAATATAACTTTGAATCCTAAATGACGGCTACGTCACTATAGATACCAAGATAAAGGATTCGCAAGGATAGTTAACAGGCCAGTAGCTAGCTGCACTGTGGTTATACCCTTCCGATCTAGTGAACGTACCGACTTGTACCTTCTTGATACAAGATGCGATGAGAACGCTAGTGATCGTTCATCAATCAACTCGCTATATCCAATCTATAGGAATTCTTGTTAATCTAATCTCACTTCCTTAATCTGAGGTCTCTATTGACTGAAGCTAAATCTTAATTCACACTAGACAAGTCACTTAATAAACCACTTATATATGATCTATCACTAGACGAGCTGGCAAGATTGCTTGACCAACACGCTTGCTAGCAAGGGATATTTATACATTGCAAGACTAACTAGATTACAAATAAAGAAATAGTAAAAGATCAGATTATTGGACTGTTGGACCTTCACTAGCTACCCTATTACCTGGGTTGAGGGTTTGCTAGCCCAATTGGAAGCCTATCTAGTTATCTCTGATGTGTGTCCATATGGACAGTGCTCTCGCGAGCTATGGTACCTAGCTACTTCCGTCGGTAGCTAGGGTCGGTAGCACATGACGTCAGGCCGTCCTGCATACCTAATTATTATCTTTATTCCAATGTGTGGCTAACAGCTATTGATTGATCGATAGCTAGCTGGCGCCTTGCTATTGGTACCCGGAGCGGCTTTGCATTGCCTCACGAGCCTGATTGCTCGCGAGGTATCTCCTTGCTAGCCGGTCCTTCCGACACGTGTCTCGGTTCAATTCTGGGGGGGGCTAACTAATGCGGCTGTGCGCTGACTAATTGCTAGGCTTGAGCCGTAGCTAGAATATTACATCGCGAACCGGTTTTTTTTGAGGAGTTGTGTTATTCTAAATAGACTGACGTCGCTAACCGCTTTAGGTGAATAGGGTTGCATCGCTAGACCTCAGGGCCCATTCGCCTTAGTGATCCGTTGATCTACTGATCCAGGGCGCTATAGATAGTCGTAGCAAGACACTTTAATGTGCTAGCGAGGCTCCGCTCGCTAGATAGACCTGTAGCTAAGGGTATGTTCGTCCGAAGCTAATAGTATTCTTCCTCGATACTGTACACTTTTCTGGTAAAGGGTACTAATGACCAGTCCCTCTAGTGAGGTTCATAGCTAGGTACTATATCACTTTTAGCGAGGGTTCCTTGATGTTACTAACAGCCTAACTAGTGATATTCCTAGTTCCTGTAATGGACTCACAATTGAAATTGTTTCGGCCGTAACAGCATCTAGGAGCTTTCTGGCAGCTATGGGGTGCCACTCACAGGGGGGTGTTCTGGAGTGAAGTTGGCAGTGGAGAAGTTAGCCGGCTGATTGGCCACTGAGTTGTAGGTGCCGTCAAGGGCGTGCCAGAGTTTGTTAAGCGAGTTGCATGGAGAGCCCATATACTCAATGGCTTGAGTGGGGGGGAGGTTGCAGTTCTTGGCCCACAACATCAGGTCCCATGGCCTTCTCTTCTCTATCAAAATTTCTTGAATCTTCTTGTCAAAGAACTTACATTTGGCACCCTGGCATGCCCTCCTAAATGCCTTCCATCTTGCTGCCATTCTCCTCTTCCTATACTCCCTCATCTTCCTTCTGCACTCCTTGTTCCACCAGAGTTTCAATCGTGACATAATGCGGATCAGTTCTGAATGATCCAACCAGGCTTGTTCTACCTTAGCCTTCAAGGCATTGGAGTAGTTGGCAACATCCTCAGCAGTCAAAAACACAGGAAGGGGCTGAGTCAGGAAGAAGTTCTAGACATCAGAAACAAAGTCAGCTTCTTTCCCAGAGTCAGCCTTGAAGCCCTGTTTGGTGATGGTGGGGGTGGTGGGTTGGATCTTCAGTTTGCACCAGAGTGGGCAGTAATTGGACGAGAGCCTGTAGTCATTGGCAATGGTGTGGGAAAGGATGGTGTCGTGGTTGGGGAGTACAAAGATGAGGTTAATTATGGTATTGGACTTAGAATGGTCAAAGCTAAAATGAGTGGGGCCAGGGTTCAATGGAGGGAAACATTGGAGGCCAAGAGAGGCCATGTCGTCTGTGAGAAGATCAGCATTGGCAGTGTAATGGGCCTGCAAGGGGTCCCATTTGGGTGACCAGAGGTTAAAGTCCCCCTAGTGCAAATAACCTTAGTGCCCGCTAGGCGCATGACAAGGCAAGAAAAGAGTTCTTGGGAAGATCCATCAGAGTCAAAGTAGCAATTAAGGAAATAGACAGGGGAAGAAGTTGAGAGAGAAACAAGTTGGAAGTCTTTGTGATTAATAATGTCGGGTGGACAGAGGGATGGAGCGATCTGAGGGAAGAGCATACATAAGTGATGGTCCTTGGATTGGGTATGGAGGAGTGGACAAGAATCCAGTCTTTGTGGAAAGGGTGTCCAAGCATCTCCTCCCCTTCAGGGAGGGTGGTAGAGGGGATGTTGTGTACATGCCGCCAGGGCGGTTTCTGTAAACATAAAATGTAAATGTGAGAAAGATCAGGTAAAGAAAGAAGAGCCTCTGTCAGAGGCCAAGAGCGGTTAACATCCTGAAAGTGAAAGAAAAATGAAAAAAGAATCCAGGGTTTGGGTGTATTAGTCTCAGGGGCCTTGCTACTCTGTTTCTGGGATTGGTGGACAGCGCCCTGCAAGGAAGGGTTGTTGTGTGGTTTTTTATTAGACATAGTTATTACCACAGTTGAAGTTACTACGGGCTTTCTCCCGTCTGCTTTTGTTGGCCTTGTTACAGTGCCATTGGTGGTCAAAGCAGTTCTTGAAATATAGGCAGGAGGCGTTGTTAGAGCAATGGGTGCCATGACAGTTCAGGCACTTAAAGTCCATCTGGGGGCAGGGTGTGTTGGCAGGGGTAGCTATGCATCCAATCTTGTCATTAGTGTTGAGTTGGTATCTTCACTTGTCACATATGAGCTATATCTGTGTAGTCTATATCTGCACTAGATAAGGTTTTACCAGATGAATCTAGAGATAGATCATCTGAGACCCACACTTGATCCATGGTGGAGTACTCATGTATCTGCTCCATTCTCCATGGACCCACCTGTCTGGAGCAATCCACTGGACAATCCTATGCTATATGTAGAACCCTTCCACTCTATGATCCTTAGATACTTCTATGAATACACTCTTTAGAATAGGTATATAAACCCTATGTATTCCACCTTTATTCAATAGTTCAATACACATCTTCTACCACTCTATTGCTATACATCTCTACTCTCTCAACTCTATCTCTTATACAATCCAGTGAGTGTTAGATCACCTTACCACTGTGCATAGCACCATTATGGGTGCTTCTCCATAGTCCTATTCTATAGGACCCTGTTGCTGCTAGGACATATTCACAACAATTAGTCTTGCAGCAGCCTGCAAGTTGTCTGTGGTTGTCAGCAAAATGGGGTCCACCGCAGATGGCACATTGTGGGTTGCAAGATTGGCATACGTGAGTGGAGTGACCCCATTGTTGGCATTTGGTGCATTTAGCGGCGCCAGAGTGTTGCATGGTAGCGCAGAGGCCATTAGGGTGGAGGCAAAGTTGTCCAGTTGGTGCAGCATGCCATCCGGGTGGAAGTATGGGAGATTGATAAGGTGCATGAAGGACTTTGAGTGTGGTAATGTGCTAGTTAGGTAGTAGAAGTGAAATCAATACAAAAATTACTATAAGTTGCAATGGGTCACTAGGTTCACCACTACTAACTGCTAGTGCTTGCAAACAAGTTTTGAAGGGGAGATAATCAAATAGATAGATAGGGGTGGAGGGTGGTAGTAGCTAGCGAGATATCTCACTAGTGGTTTTGATAGCTAGTGAGTGGTTGGGACTGCTATCGCGCGCCCGTTTGTACTTAGTTAGATACTAGTGCAATAAAATTGGATTTAAAAAAAAAAAAAAAAAATAGCTAGTGAGTGGGGGCTCACTAACGGGGTGGTTGCTAGATGATAACAGACAAGGTTGTTTAATTGAAATATAACTTTGAATCCTAAATGATGGCTATGTCACTACAGATACCAAGATAAAAGATTCATGAGGATAGTTAACAGGCCAGTAGCTAGCTGCACTGTGGTATTACCCTCCCAATCTAGTGAACGTACTGACTTGTACACTCTTGATACAAGATGCGATGAGAACGCTAGTGATCGTTCATCGATCAACTCACTATATCCAATCTATAGGAATTCTTGTTAATCTAATCTCACTTCCTTAATCTGAGGTCTCTATTGACTGAAGCTAAATCTTAGTTCACACTAGACAAGTCACTTAATAAATCACTTATATATGATCTATCACTAGATGAGCTGGCAAGATTGCTTGTCCAATGTGCTCGCTAGTGAGGGGTATTTATACATTGCAGGGCTAACTAGATTACAAATAAAGAAATAGTAAGATATTGGATTATTGGACTGTCAGGACTCCGCTAGCTACCCTAGAACCTGGGTTGAGGGCTCACTAGACCAATCGGAAACCTATCTAGTTATCCCTGATATGTGTCCGTATGTCAGTGCTCTCACAAGCTATAGTACCTAGCTACTTCTGTTGGTAGCTAGGGTTGGTAGCATATGACGTCAGGCCAACATGCATACCTAGGTATTATCTTTATTCCATTGTGTGGTTGTCAGTTATTGAGTGGTCAATAACTAGCTGGCGCCTTGTTATTGGCACTTGGGGTGGCTTTACAGTGCCCCACAATCTTGAATACTTGCAAGGTACCTCCTTCACTAGCCAGTCCTTCCAATGCATGTCTTGGTTCAACTCTGGGGGTTTAACTAGCATGGCTGTGCACTGACTAATCACTAGACTTGAGCCATAGCTAGAGTGCTATATTGCAAACTGATCTTAAAGAGTTGTTTTGTTCTAAATGGACTGACGTTGCTAGCCATTTTGGGCGAAATAGGGTCGCACCACTAGACCTCAGGGCCCATTTGCCTTAGTGATCTGTTGATCTACTGATCCGGGGTGCTATAGATAGTCGTAGCAAGACACTTTGACCATGCTAGTGAGGCTCCACTCATTAGGCAGACCTGTAGCTAAGGGTATATTCATCCAAAGCTAATAGTATTCTTCCTTGATACTGTACACTTTTCCGGTAAAGGGTACTAATGACCAATCTTTCTATTGAGGTTCATAGCTAGGTACTTTGTCACTTCTAGCAAGGGTTCTTCAATGTTACTAACTTCATAACTAGTGATATACCTAGCTCTTGTATTGGATCCGCAATCAAAATTGTCTCAGCCATAACAGCGGGAGTTCAGGGACAATGTATTTGTAGGTGTCCTTTGGGATGAAAGGGCAGGCCTGGATGAGGTATTTGTGGATGAGCCTGAGTTCATCCTTGGAAGTGACATCACTGCAGGTGAGCCACAGGGTGGCGGAAGTGACTCTGGTGGAGTCAACACTCAGGGCCTAGCCTTCAGATGAGAGACCAGTGTTAATGGTAGAGACAATGTGGGCCATTTCCTCCAAGTGGGAAGGGCCAAATTGAGTGGTGAAGGGGACTGTGATGTTCTTGCGCAATAGTTTTTGGGTAACAATAGGCTGGTTCTTGGTAGGTGCACGTTTGTTAGGGATTGCGGGGTTGCGTGCCCTGTTCAAGGGTGGAGAGGAAGGGGGGGAGGGGGTTTTAATGACACCTCCTGATTGGAGCATGTCAAGGATCTTGGGCGGGGGGATTTTGGGGAAGGCTGCCTGCAGCTGTGCATATGCCTGGAACTTGTCTAGGGTTGGTTGTTTCTTGGCTGTGTCTGCATAGGACTTGGCCTTGGCTTTGCGCACCTCCTTCATAGTGGGGTGCCAGTTGGGTTTGTTGGGAGGGTTGGGATTGGGGGCAGGGCCAGGGACCAGAGCTACAGGGGGTTGCTGGTTGGCCGGCGTGTGCCTGGCCTTCCTACCGCTGTGAGCTACAACACTCCACCTGGACTCTGCTGGAGGTTTGGGGTTAGAAGGGGGAAGGGATGGGAAGAGGGAGTCAGATGTGGAGGAAGTGGAGACATCTGCTCCATGGACAGTGGATGGGCCACCCTGACGGGCAGGCATGTCACTGGGTTTTAGGCTTTTGTCAATGGCTTTTTGCACATCAGCGGCCTCTTTAGTGTCAACGTCCATGGCCAATTCCAGACTGGGCATAGGAGGGAACTGGGGGGTTGGACTTAGGTTGCGAGCCTTGCCCTTCTGAGCTGGGTGGGGGGTCAGGGTGTTTGGGATAGAGGAGGGGGGTGGAGCATTGTGTGACCTGTCCAAGACAGAGGCCAGAGGTTTGGAGGGGGGTGTGGCCTGAGATGCAGTTCTGGTGGGGGCGGCACTTGCTGGGACTTCTACTGGATCAACCAATTTGAAGCAAAATTGGTGGAGGAAGTACTCCTTGATAGGTGTGTACTTTCCATCAAAGTAGACAGGGAGTTTGCTGATGGTTTCCCCATGGGCCAGGGCTGCAATGATCAGGGACAGTCTTCCACCAATTGGGGTCTTGGAAACATCCACCTTTGAATTCTCCACATGTTGAAGCCAGTGTTGGATGACGTCAAGCATGTAAACAATCATCTCTGCTTGGTTGTGATCAATAGGACCATTTTCCATGAAGTGAAACAGCGCTTTGTTAAGGTGTTCCATGTGTTCCATGTGACTTAGTTGTGGCTGGGTCATTACTGACTCAGCCGTTCCATAGGTCACCTCCTGTTTGCCATGAGGCATAGAGGTGGCAGGGGAGGGGGTGGAGGCCTAGTGTTGGGCAGAGTGCTCAGCCACAAATTGTTGGGCTGGGGTGAGAAGGGAGAAGTGTTGGCGTTTGAGCTGGCAAGGGGCATCTCCTGTTGCTCAGAGGGAGAGATATACTGTGCAGACTCTCCACGCATGGGGGCCTGGGTGGAGGAAAAGACACTCTTGGCGGTTTCATTGCTGTTGTTGCCATTGTCGTGGGCAGCAGCAAGCTGGTTGGCAAGGGGGGTGGAGGGGTCAGACTCATCATTACTGCCAATTTCACTTCCATTGTCTTGAAACTCAGAGTCATTGTAGCCTTTGCTAACCAAGCATAGAGAAGTCCTTGACATCTTTCTTGCCAGGGACAAGGTGGGGGATCTATCTCTCTTGGTCCCTGAAACACTATAGGCTGGGGAAGGGGATCTGGGAATTTGGAATGGACCCTCAGAGGCAGCCCGGGGAGCAGTGTAAAACCCATTGTATTTGTCGCGCTTGGCAACACTCTCTTTTGATGACTTCTTTTGTCCTATCAACCTCAATACTCCATGAGCAAAGCCCTTTACACTAGGGTTGCTTGGCATGTTAAAACTCCTAGATTGTAGTAACATATAACCACCTGTATTGAGTAGATGATGGTGGTTACTAGAAAAGGAAGGTGTGGTCATACACAATGTCTTCAACAAATTACTGTTAACACCACACCAAGCACCAACCTACATGGGACAAAAAACACCAGCACCGCCACCATCCATACTAATTGGAGAAGAAGAAGAATACAAGGTGGAAGAAATCCGAGGAGAACACAAAAGAGGCAGAGAAAAGCAGTACCTAGTACACTGGAAGGGGTATGGAGACAAACATGACTCATGGGTACCCACATCCTTGTTAGGAAACGCACAGGAAGCACTAAAATCATACAGGAAGTCCCTTGTGGAGCAAGGAAAACCTATAAAGGGGAGCAGAAATCTCCAAGACCAATCATCAACCACACTCTCCGAACCATGTCTTCTACCAAAAACCGCCAATCTGTTGCCTCCCTCCTCAACTCTGAAGAACCCCAGGCACATAACTCCATAACTCAAGACGTCACCATGGATGAAGTCACCTTGTTGGTCACCCAGATGATCACAGAACATAGGAAAGGAGTATCCATTGACAAAATGCTGGGCTGTGTCAATAACATCTCCAACATACAGAAAGCAGTATCTGCAGCAAAATCAGCAATGAAAAATGTACAACTGGTCCTAACTGTGATCACTCCACATATTTAAGCAGCCACTAGAGGACAGAGGAGACACAACCAGGCTATTGACCACGTAGAAGACATACAGGTTGACCTAGAAGACTTCATTGATGCAGACGTTTGAGGGAAACTGCTATTACTGTGCTCCATTCTATCAGAGGTACTAGTCCTCATACACTGCAATGGGAACAACAAAGAAGAAGGAGCAGTCAAGCTGGCACAACACCTCATGGGTATGGACCCCTACCCCCTAGAGAGCAGGAAAGCCAGGAGGACCAGAAAGACAGATAGGAAGGAGAGGGAAGATAAAGAAGAAACTGAATGCATTCCAGCCATTGCCCTGGAAGTTGAGAACATGCTCTTCTTCCTAACAGCACCTGAACAAGTAGGCCCAAAAGAAGTCAGGGAATGGGAGTTTCCTAGCACATTTACTATGCTTCTTGCCAATGGAAAACTCAACAAACAATATGTTGATCATATCCTTGCCACTCTACTTATCAACAAACCCAACACTTGGGGCACCATAAAGGGTATCAAGATTGCAATGTTCACAGGGGGTCCGGATCACACCAAGTTATTCATCACACACAGCATGGTCAATGATAAATTCTATGCAGGACCCACCAAGAAAGACCTCGCACAATTCATTGTAGGATAGCTGTGTGGTCACAGAGCATAAAAAGGGGGTAATGTTATATTCCCTTGGGGCAATCATGTACTATAATATCCATCCATTCCTATCAGTGCCCCACTTGTCATGGACCCATTACTTCTCTAACTGCAATCCTTACATTGTTTACTCAGCTATTGCATTATTACTTACTCAGCCACTACTACAGACTCTCCAATAGGAATACACCAATAGTATATATACACCTAGATACTCTGCTGTATTCCTTATGCTTTACCAACTTGTTGATTCCCCTTCTCTTCTCTCTCATCACCCTCAAGTCTTCATCACTTGTTGCAACCTGAGTTGATTACTTAGAAAGGTTGTAACATGAAGAGGTGTAGGTGCCTCATTGTGT
>QFDT01000089.1:0-40653 GCA_003315915.1 Macrolepiota dolichaula | reverse complement strand
CAACGTCCCGGGTATCGTCAGAATGCAACGGACGAGGGCTTTCCAACGGTACTAAGTATGAGGTAAACGGCCCAGTATTCGGCGAGATATAACGTAAACAATGTATTCTGCCAAATCTGTGACATTATTTGTTGATCAATGTTGAAAGCAAAGTGTACAATGAGCACACATGGTAGTGTATGATAGAATAGACTACTTGCCTTGCTAGTATGAGACTGGTGAAAAGTTTTGAAGAGTGCTTTGAGGGTTTGCTTGAGAGTGGGTAGGAGAGCAGAGAAAGTTATCATAATTGGCTATCTAAGTAGTCCTTATATACCATAGGGGGTACAGGGTAACTGTACTATGCATACTATGCTGACATCTACATTGACAGTTGCATACAATTGCAGGCTGGAGAGCTGTCAGCTATTCTATTGTTCTATGAATAGATAGCATAATGGAAGTGTGCCAGTATTCATTCCACACAGCCTTGTGTGATCAATGCTTCTATTGTCAATGTTAATGTGCTAGTTAGGTAGTAGAAGTGAAATCAATACAAAAATCACTATAAGTCACAATGGGTCACTAAGTTCACCACTACTAACTGCTAGTGCTTGTGAACAAGTTTTGAAGGAGAGATAATCAAATAGGTAGTTAGGGGTGGAGGGTGGTAGTAGCTAGCAAGATGTCTCACTAGTGGTTTTGGTAGCTAGCGAGTAGGGGCTCACTAACAGGGTGGTTGCTAGATGACGACAGACAAGGTTGTTTAATTGAAATGTAACTTCAAATCCTAAATGACGGCTACATCACTACAGATACCAAGATAAAGGATTTGCGAGGATAGTTAACAGGCCAGTAGCTAGCTGCACTGTGGTTATACCCTCCCAATCTAGTGAACACACCAACTTGTACCCTCTTGATACAAGATGCGATAAGAGCACTAGTAATTGTTTGTTGATCAACTCACTATATCCAATCTATAGGAATTCTTGTTAATCTAATCTCACTTCCTTAATCTGAGGTCTCTATTGACCAAAGCTAAATCTTAATTCACACTAGACAGGTCACTTAATAAATCACTTATATATGATCTATCACTAAATGAGCTGGCAAGATTGCTTGCCCAACACGCTCACTAGCAAGGGGTATTTATACATTGTGAGACTAACTAGATTACAAATAAAGAAACAGTAAAAGATCAGATTATTGGGCTGTTGGACCTTCGCTAGCTACCCTATTACCTGGGTTGAGGGTTCACTAGCCCAATCAGAAGCCTATCTAGTTATCCCGGATGGGTGCCTGTATGGATGGTGCTCTCGCAAGCTATAGTACCTAGCTACATCCATTGGTAGCTAGGGTTGGTAGCATATGACATCAGGCTGTCATGCATACCTAATCTTTATCCCTATTCCAACGTGTGGCTAGCAGCTATTGAGTGATCAATAGCTAGCTAGCACCTTGCTATTGGCACTTGGGATGGCTTGGCAGTGCCTCACTAGCCCAATGGCTTGTGAGGTATCTCCTTGCTAGCCAGCCCTTCCGACATGTGTCTTGGTTTGATTCTGGGGGGGGCTAACTAGCGTGGCTGTGTGCTGACTAATCACTAAGCTTGAGCTGTAGCTAGAGTACTATATTGCGAACTGGTCTTTGCAGAGTTGTGTTATTCTAAATAGACTGATGTTGCTAACCGTTTTGGGTGCATAGGGTTGCATTGCTAGACCTCAGGGCCCATTCACCTTAGTGATCTATTGATCTACTGATCCAGGGTGCTATAGATAGTCATAGCAAGGCACTTTGAATGAGCTAGCAAGGCACTGCTTGCTAGATAGACCTGTATATCACTCCTAGTGAGGGTTCCTTGAGGTTACTAACGGCCTAGCTAGTGAGATTCCTAGCTCCTGTAATGGATTCACAATTGAAATTGTTTTGGCCGTAACAATGTACAACAAGAGCAAATGATCCGGTTTGAGCACCTGTGACGGCGCTTATGCTGTCATGTGATGTGACATGTGACAAGAGCATGACTAGTGCTAATGCTGCTTTGTCAACAATCAACTTGCTAGATTCAATCTATAGGAATTCTCACTAATTCAATTCACTCTCTAAGCCTAAGGTCTCTATTGACTGAAGCTAATCCTTAATTCACACTAGACTGGTCACTTAATAAATTACTTATATGTATGATCTATCACTAGATGAGCTGGCAAGATTGCTTGTCCAACATGCTTGCTAGTGAGGGGTATTTATACATTGTGAGGCTAACTAGATAACAAATAAAGGAATAATAAAATATTGGATTTGTTGGTTTTTCAGACCTCCACTAACTACCCTATACCCTGGGCTAAGGGCTTGCTAGACCAATTGGAGGCCTATCTAGTTATTCCTGCTGTGTGTCTGTATAGATGGTGCACTTGCAAGCTATAGTACCTAGCTACATCTGTTGGTAGCTTGGGTTGGTAGTATATGATGTCAGGCCATCATATGTACCTAGTGGTTATCTTTATACTGGCAGGTGGCTGTTAGTTATTAAATGACCATTAGCTAGCTGTTGGTTTTCTATTGGTGCTCAGAGCAGCTTTGTGGTGCCTTGCAAGCTTGAATACTTGTGAGATATCTCCTCACTAGCTGGCTCTTCCAACATGTGTCTTGGTTCAATTCTGGAGGGGCTTATTAGTGCAGCTGTATGCTGACTAATTGCTAGGCTTGGGCTATAGCTAGAGTACTATATTGTAAACCAGTTCTAAAGAGTTGTTTTATTCTAAATGGACTGATGTTGCTAGCTATTTGTTACGACCTTCCTAAGTGGTCAACTCAGGTTGCAACAAGTGATGAAGACTTGAGGGCGATGAGAGAGAAGAGAAGGGGAATCAATGAGTTGGTAAAGTGTAAGGAATACAGCAGAGTACCTAGGTGTATATATACTACTGGGGTATTCCTACTGGAGAGTCTCTAGTGGCGGCTGAGTAAGTATGACGTTGTAGCTGAGTAAACATTGGAGTAATTGCAGTAAGAGAGATAGTGGAAAGATGACAGGTCCTTGACAAGCAGGGTGATGATAGGAATGGATGGGTATTATAGTACATGATAGCTCCAAGGGAATATAATATTACCCTTTTTTTATGCTCTGTGACCACATAGTTATCCTACAATGAATCGTGCGAGGTCTTTCTTGGTGGGTCCTGTGTAAAACTTGTTGTCAACGGTGCTGTGTGTAATGAATAGTTTGGCGTGGTCCGGACCTCCTGCGAACATGGCAATCTTGATGCCTTTCATAGTGCCCCAGGTATTGGGTTTGTCAATGAGTAAGGTGGCAAGGATGTGGTCGACATATTGTTTGTCAAGTTCTCTGTTGTCGAGTAGCGTGGTGAATGTACTGGGGAACTCCCATTCCCTAACTTCCTTGGGTCCTACTCGTTCTGGTGCTGTCAGGAAGGAGAGCATGTTCTTGACTTCCATGGCAATGGCTGGGATTTGTCGGATTTCTTCTTCGCCCTCTCTTGCCTCTTTCTCTTCTTTGTCCGTTTTGCCTGTCCTCCTGGCCTTCCTGCTTTCGAGTGGATATGGGTCTGTGCCCATGAGGAGTTGTGCTAATTTGATGGCTCCTTCCTCTTTGTCGTTCCTGTTGTAGTGTACGAGGACCAGTACCTCAGATAATATGGAGCATAGGGATAGCAATTTCCCTCTGATGTCGGCGTCGATGAAGTCCTCTAGATTAACCTGTATATCCTCCACATGGTCAATGGCTTGGTTGTGTCTCCTCTGTCCTCGGGTGGCTGCTTGGATTTGTGGTGAGATTGCAGTTAAGACTAGTTGTGCATCCTTCATTGCCGATTTGGCTGCCATTACTGCTTTCTGAATGTTGGAGATGTCATTGACACACCCTAGCATCTTGTCGATAGACACTTCTTTCCTGTGTTCGGTAATCATCTGGATAATTGACGACATGACTTTGTCCATGGTGACATCTCGAGTGATGGAGTTATGGGCTTGGGGTTCCTCTGTGTTGAGGAGGGAGGCAATGGATTGGCAGTTTTTGGTGGGAGACATGGTTCGAAGAGTGCGGCTGATGATGGGTTTTGGCAATTTCTGCCCCCTTTTTATAGGTTTTCCTTGCTCCGCAAGGAACTTCTTGTATGTCTTTAGTGCTTCTTGTGCGTTTCCTAATGAGGATGCAGGTATCCATGAGTCATGTTCATCTCCATATCCCTTCCAGTGCACTAGGTACTGCGTTCCTCTGCCCCTTCTGCGTTCTCCTCGGATTTCTTCTACTTTGTATTCTTCTTCTTCTCTGACTAGTACCGGTGGCGGTGGTGTTGGCGTTTCTTGTCCCATGTAGTTCAGTGTCCAGTGTGGTGTTAGCAGCGATTCATTAAACACGTTGTGTATGATCCAGTCTTCTGGCAGCTTTAGATGGTAAGCTGATACTCCTATCTGCTTGGTGATTTGGAATGGTCTGTATTGTTGGTTGTTCAGCTTCTTCATGGGTTTGTTGGTCTTGATGTTTGTCCCTTTGAGCCATACCCATTGTCCTATTGATAGTTCGCGTTGCTTTCCTCATCTCCTATCATGGTTTTGTTTTGTTTCATCTCCTTTTGCTGTTAGATACTCCAATACTTCCTTTCTGATCGCACTCAGGCTTTGGACAAATTTGTCTACTGCGGGTGTTTCTGGGTCTGTGGTCAGGTTCCCTTTCCAGGGGTGTCTTCCATAATTGATGTAGAATGGAGAGTGTCCTGTAGTGCTGTGTTGTTTGTCATTGTATTGGAATTCTGCTGTTGCTAGCCAGTTGGCCCAGTCGTTCTGTTGGTAGTTCACATAGTGTCATAGCAATGCTTCCACTTCTTGGTTGATGCGTTCTGTCTGTCTGTCCATCTGGGGGTGGTACACTGTGGATAGTCTTCTGTCAATTCCTAGGGCCTTGCATAAGTTCTCCATGAATTTTGCTGCAAACTGTGGTCCTCTGTTGCTGATGATCACTTTTGGGATGCCATGTAGCTTCCAGATGTGGTCCCTGTATATTTCTGCTAACCCCTTTGAGCTTAGGGTTGTTGTGGTTGCAATAAGTTGGATCATCTTAGAGAACCTGTCGACTACTACCAAGATTGCATCTGCTCCTTTGGACATTGGTAGTGGTCCGATCATATCAACCGTAATTTCAGTCCATGGCCCTTCCGCTAGGGGTATGGGGTGTAGCGGGGTTGTTTTCTTGTGGCGTAGTACCTTGTTTCTTTGGCAGCTGTCGCATCCTTCTACAAATCTCTGTATGTCTCCTTTCATTGTGGTCCAGTAATATGACCTCTTGAGAAGGTCTAACATCCTCTTTTGTCCTGGGTGTCCAATGTCAGGTGGGTTGTGATGTTCTGTGAGGATCTTTTCTCGAAGTTTTGTGTCTGTGGGTATGCATATGCAATCATCCCGGTAGGTTATTCCATCTGTTGTAACTGTGCGCCTTGGTTCTTCTTTTAACCATTTGTATACCTGTCCATTGAGTTGTCCATTCCTTATGTCTGAGTTCCATTCTTCTTTAGGGATAATCTGGTAGTTCTTGGTTCAGAATATTCGTATGGGTGGTGTCAGATGTTCACTTCTGGTTCTTCTGACGAATAGGGACTCCTTTAGTATGGTAGCCTTTGGTTTGGGTTCTTCGTCTCCTTGTGTTCTCCTGGATAGAATATCCGCCTTGGTGTTTGTCTTTCCCGGGATGTGTCTGAGTGTGAAGTTGTAGTCTTGCAATCTGAGGTACCATCGGGCCTGTTGTCCGTTGAGTTTTTGCAGTTCCTTGTAGTACTTCAGGTTTTCGTGGTCCGTCCAGATCTCGAATGGTTCCTTGGCCTCCAATAGGTACTGTCTCCACTGTTTGAGGCCTTCCATGATGGCGAGTAGTTCCTTGTCATAGATTTTGTAGTTCCTTTCTGCCAGATTCATGGTTCTAGACATGAATGCTATTGGATGCCACTTGTCATGTTGAAGTTGGAAGAGTACTCCTCCTATTGCATAACCCGATGCGTCTACTTCCATCCTAAACTGTCCTTCATCTTGTGGTAGCACCAGTACTGGTTCTTCCATTATCCTTTTCTTGAGTTCTTTGAATGCCTGTTGTTGCTCATTCTCCCACATCCATCCCACGTTGCCCTTGATCTTGTGTAGCAGTGCTGCGATTGCGCTGAATCCCTTGATGAATCTTTGGTAAAAGTTTGCGAATCCTAAGAACAATTCCACTCCTTTGACATTTGTTGGGGTAGGCCAGTTTCATACTGCTTCTATTTTCTCCCCCTCCATCTTTACTTTGCCATGGCACCCAGGATTGGTATTTCCGTTGCGTCAAACATGCACTTTGTCCTTTTGAAGTACAGGTTGTGTTTTTTGGCTATTTTCAGGAATCTGCAAGTCCGTTCTGCTAGTTCTTCCTTCATCTTCCCAGGTATCATGAAGTCGTCCATGTAGTTGATTAGAATACCCTCCTGTAGTAACTGCCTGAATACGCAGTTCATCATCCGTTGAAATGTCCCTGGGGAGTTGCACATTCCAAAGAACATGACCGTTGGTTTGAATAGTCCTTCGTTCGTGACAAATGCTGCCTTCCACTCGTGTCCTTCCTTTATCCTGACATTGTTGTATCCCCATATGATGTCCAGCTTGTTGAAGTACTTTGCGTCCTTCAGTTTGTCAATAACCTCCTCTATCAGCGGTAGTGGTGTCTTGTCCTTGATCATGTGTTGGTTCAGCTTCCTGTAGTCTTGACACAACCTCTTGCTGCCGTCCTTCTTGGGTATGAAGAAGCATGGTGCTGCGTACGGGGATTTAGATGGTCTGATGCGTCCTGAGGCAAGGTTTTCCTTTACAAAATCTCGGAGTTCTTCTTTTTCCTTGACCATCATGGGATATACTTTGGTGTTCATGTCTTTGAGTGCCGTTTCCCTCAGGTTGATTTTGTGATCCCATTCACTTGGTGCCAGTAGTTTATTGAAGTTCTTCTTGTTGAACAGGTGTGTGAATTGTTGAAGGTAATGTGGTAGATCCTCTGCCTTTGTGGGGTTGGTGGTTTTTTTGATGTTGTCTTTGGCTTCTTCTGTTTTTGTCGCTCAATTGTGGGTTTCCCAGTTTCCGTGTTGTATCCTGCATCCTTCTGGGCATCTGGTGAAATTGATCCATCCTGCTTTCCAATCTATTTCTGGATTGTGCGCCATAATCCAATCATGACCCAAGAATAGTTCTGCTGATTGTATGTCCAATATTTGCGCCTCCATGTGTTCCGTATGGTTTCCAATTGCCATCTTGAATATGGCTTTCTCTGTAACCAGATTTTGGGTCATTCCGTCCGCGTTGTACACCATCCTTGGGTTCTCCAGTGTTGTTGTGGGTAGTTGCAGCTCTTTCACTGTTCGCCTGCCAATGCATGTGTCTGTGCATCCTGTGTCAATGATCGCTTTGACCTTCTTCATTCCCGTCTTGGTAGTTATCATTGGTTTAATCAAAAGTTCTTGTGCTCCTTTTCTTCTTTGTGGGATAATGTATGATTTAGAAGAAAAGTTAGATACATGGGGTCTCGATTTTGCACTCAATCGGACCCTTTGACAAAACCCTGCTCAATTTCTTCTTCATCATTCTCTATTCCCCTGTTCTGGGATTTCTTTGGTGCTCTGCAATTCCTGGCGATGTGCCCCTCTTTTCTGCAGTTGAAGCATCCTCCTCTTTTCTTCTTCGGCTTCCTGCATTCCTTTGCAATATGTCCATAGATGCCGCAGTTGTAGTATTTGGGTCCTCTGGATTCCTGTCGTCCTATTTCCATGGGTTGGCCCATCCCTCCATATGTGATGCCTGATGTGGTGTGTCTGTCTCTAGACTCTGTTGACTCGTATCCTTTCCCAACTGATAATATTGCCTTGACCCATTCGTCGTAGGTGTGGGGCATTCCTTCTGCCGGATATCCTAATATAGTTTTGATTATGTCCAGGCGTACGTTCCTTTTGAGTAGGAAAAGTGTGTGTGTGTCGTCTGTGCGGGCTTTGATCTTGAGTACCCTGAATTCCACAAGGTAGTCGGCAGTGTTCTTGTTCCTTTGCTTGAACGTTTCGATCTTCCATTCCGCTTCTGGTTGTTCCATGTGGTCCCCAAATGTGGATACCATCTCTTTCACGAATTCGTCCCAATTGACTGTATCATCCTCGCCTCCCAACTGTGCTAGTTTTATCGAGGCAAATTGTCCTGCTGTCCCTCCTCTGAGGCGTGCTAGTACTGCTGTGGCCTTATCGTCGGCCCCTTCAATTCTATTGAACTTCAAAAATAGCAAGGTGGCTCTCCACCAATCTTTGAATTTATTCCTGGTTCCATCAAAGAACCCTGGCTCCAGTACGAGCGATTTTCTGTGGCCTACTGCGGGCGCTGCTGGTGCTATTTCCTGGTCGGACATTTCTTCACTGTCTGTGTCATTGCTTTCTGTGTAGTCGCTTTCTGTGTCTGGTGGTTCGTCGGCATTATTGCTGTCCTGTAATTCTTCATCTGAGAATTCTTCCTCAGTGGTTTCTTCTTCCAATGAGGTCTCTTCTTCAGAGGTGGTCTCCTCTGCTAATGCTGGTGTTGGTTCTCTGGTCCTGTCTCTGGAAGCAGGTCCACTAAGGCTCATACACAATGGCCTTCTTCTGCAAGGTGAGTTGTAGATGCTTTACCAAATGTTACAACCTTCCTAAGTGGTCAACTCAGGTTGCAACAAGTGATGAAGACTTGAGGGTGATGAGAGAAAAGAGAAGGGGAATCAACGAGTTGGTAAAGCATAAGGAATACAGCAGAGTACCTAGGTGTATATATACTACTGGGGTATTCCTACTGGAGAGTCTCTAGTGGCGGCTGAGTAAGTATGATGTTGTAGCTGAGTAAACATTGGAGTAATTGCAGTAAGAGAGATAGCGGAAAGATGACAGGTCCTTGACAAGCAAGGCGATGATAGGAATGGATGGGTATTATAGTACATGATAGTCCCAAGGGAATATAACACTATTTTGGGTAAATAGGGTTGCATCACTATATTAACACAGTAATGCATAGTCACACGCTCTTCATTACATGATTAGTGATCTTGATCTATAAATCAATGATCTGATCAATACAATGCTATATGATAACTGCATGGACATCAATTATGCTTCTTTTCTATTTTTATATTTAATAGATTAGTACGTGTTGCTCTTGCACCTTGTCTGCATGTCAAGTGACATGGTAGTTTACTTAAGATAAATGCTTAGTCATCAAACTACACATTATGGTATATAAAAACTTTGTCTATTATGCTAGAATATAACTTTCTCTCTACTTTCTTACATTGTGTGTACACAACTTGCTCTACAAGCTCACCTCAAGCTTTACCTTCAAGTTTCACTCTGTAAGTGCATGTGTTACACCTCAGTACAACCACTACACTTTATGTTCTGCTGTTAACAGGTTATGGGCCCTGAATAGTTTGTATAACAAGCAAACAACTCTATGTGATGGTGCTTCCCAGCACATCTGCACAAGCTAATCTGCTTGATAAGAGTAGTTTGTATGACCTTGTTAGACAGAGTGAACCATGTTTCATGGCCTACTCATTACTCTGACATTGTGTAGCCCATGTATGACTCTATGGCAATCATAGCTTGTTGACTCGTTCATTTGCTGTTTTCAGAAGCTTACACAATCTATTCCAGATATTCAAAATGGCACACACTCTTGTCACTATCTTGCCCATTCTCCAAGGTGTTATGGACTTCAATGAGTGGCAGTATAAAGTTGGAATGGTCATAGACCAATACACCATGCCTTTTTGTCAAGACATGACCACTCTGGGCACAATCATGCACAGCACCTACACACTGCCTGTTGCTGCCAACCCCCAGGCTGCAACACCCAAGAAGAGCCAGGATATTACAGACTGGCATACTGCAAATTGCGCCACACTTGCAATTCTCACAAATAAGCTGTCTTGTGACCTCCACAGATATAGCCATGCTACAGCTGTGGTGCTCTGGACCAACCTCCAGATGCACCTTGGCACTGCTAGAATTCTGGAGGTGATTATATCAGTTGATGTAATCCAAGAGTTTGTCTTCTCTGGTGAAGTTGATCCCACTCAGGAGATTGCCACATGAAATAACCACATCCATGCTCTTGGAGCTCAACAGCTCACTATCACAGAGGCTCTTCAGGCCATTATGCTTCTTCAGAGGATTTCTGATGAATGGGAATACCATTGTATGCAGTTATAGACAATGTATCAGAATAACATTTTTGCTCTCATGGTAAACATTGTCTCCAATACCCTCCACACCGCCTTCCATACCTCATTGTTCTCTGTCTCTGCTGCTCACTTTTTTGGGGTCCACCCCGGTGGGAGGAATCCCAACTGGAAGAACCAAAAGGGGAAGAGTCCTCAGAACTAGAACCAGAATCAGAACCAGTCCCAGCTACAAGGCCAGCGACCTCCACAGGAACAGGATCAGAATCAGGGTCAAAATTCAGGACCTGGACCAAAGAACCTCCAGCCCAACCAGCCATCCTGTTATGGACCCAGGGACTCACGTCCTAGTTCCTGAGGGCCAGAACCTTCTCAGAGTTATTGCTGGACACACCTCTGATTACAGGCTCACACCTCTTCCCCCTGTCTACGACTGTGCTGAGCTTAATGCAGTTCTACAATGAGCTATGTATGCGGCTCCCTACCGCCACATAATCGGAGACGGTGAAGTGCTTAGCACATATCCAATGTGCTGGATGGCAGCCATCAAGAATGGATGGCGCCCCTATCCGGTCACGGATAATTGTACCACATGGCGACACCCTTACATGTTCTACGACGAGCAGGAACTTCCTGAAGTTCTTGCTGTGCTCATCGAGTCAGGAGAATACGGCCATCACTACCCATCGCAGCCTTGGCTGTTCGATGATGTGTCCGATGCTTCTTCTGACTCCTCAGAAGGTGTACCACTCTGTGCTATTGCCTCCTATTATCAGGAGATGTCCTCGGAGATCGTTCCCTACAATCTCTCGTCCTCACCCTTGTCTTCCTCGGCCTCCTCATCCTCGTCCGCAGCGCCTACGCCTCAGGAGTCCTCCACGGGCTTTCCCACCTCGTCCAAACGTTCTACTATCTCAGATAATGATGACTCGGAGTAGATAGAACATTATAGTAGATTATGGACTACGATCTAGATACAGACTGACTCATCGGACGCTCTGTAGTGTACTAGTAGTTTCTCTCTTTCGATCGATGACTCGGATAGACATTTATGACTCGTAAATACAGTAGTACACAACGACCTTGGACTTGCATAAATAGGCGTAGATTACAGGATCAAAAACTTCAAGTTTTTGATTCTCTTCTGTTGTAACTTAACTGTTACCCGTCTAATCCAAGATTGGTCGACCTTAACTTCTAATCCTCTGAAGTTAACGGACCCATAGCTGCGACGCTTCAATGCTATCGGTTGCTGATTATACTTTGGTATCGTCACTTCGCCAATTCACCTATTAGCAGGCTGGTTAAGGATCTCGGTCCTTAATTAGCTAGGCGCCTCCTAACTTAGGTCTAGAAGCCCGCTGAACCATAACACATCCTCAAATGGGGAAGAGAAGAAGAAAAAGTCTTGCTATGGTGGCAAGAAAAAGAAGGCTGCAATTGCTGTAGCCCAGTAGGCTTCTGCCTCCTGGTCTTCTGACCTGTTCATCCAACCACCCAGGTCTGGACTCACAATTGCAAACCAGGTGACTCACAATCCTCTGCCTGGTCTATTTACTTTCACATCTGGCTTTATTCTTGTCTGCTCCACCAAGCACATCACTTTCCCCACTGCCTACACTCTGCTTGCTTGTATAAGCAAGGTAGAATCTCTTTTGGTCCCTCAGGACCTTACCATGTTAGCAACTGACATTGCATGGGAAACTCCTGTGCAATCTAAGAGATCTGCCATGGTTTTGCAGTGTGCATAGCATCATGCCCAAATCAGGTACAAAAAGAGATTAAACCAGAAGTTCCTCCATGCTTCCTCCACAGAGTGGGAAAACTCTAGGTTCAAGGACCCTTTCTGGCAGAGGACTACTCCATGTCCTCTCTTTTCTTTGATCTTCTCCTCTGTCAACAATATGGAGGTAGATGATGATGCCATCTCTCTTGGAATACCTTACAAAAGCAATTTTTACTTGTATGTACCTTCCTTTTTGTATCATTTCCTCACTCACAATTGTTCCCAGACTCTCCTAGTCCCTACGCAAACCCATGAGAATGTGATGAGTGAGGTTGAGGGCTGGTTTTTTAAATTAAACAATTATGATAATTATATGTCTGTATTTGATCATGCAGGGGCTAGCTCTCCAATAAATTCTTTTTTTGCACTTGTATCAAACATGACTGAGGATGATAAAAAACCATCTGGAAGATGTGAAAAGAGCAATTGCATTAATTGCAACACTTTAATAACTTATGCACAAGGACCACCTGTTGTTTGGACACTAGACTCTGGTGCTTCAATACACTTTACACCCCACATGAGCAATTTTGTCCAGTTCAAAGAAGGTGTCACAGATTTGGCAGAATACATTGTTTACACTATATCTTGCCAAATACTGGGCCGTTTACCTTGTGCTTAGTACCGTTGGAAAGCCCTTGTCCATTGCATTTTGATGATACCCAGGATGTTGCAGGGCGTGCATCCGTTCAGGAGCTATGCACTGATCATTATTATCTATATTATGTGTTGATTATCTGTGCCATCTGTAGTTTATCACTCCTCATCATTCTAGAGGGTTCTGGAACAATCAGTAAGATAAGATCTTTATCTATGTTGTCATATGGTGTCATTGTTAACAATCAGTAAGGGTTTTATGCCATTGGCTAAGAGATATTAGTTTCTCCATGTAATTAGTAAGGACTAGAGTTTCTGGGGTTATCTGGTAGTGTCCCAGGTCCTAACCCTCTGTGTATATAAACTAGCTGTCTGGCGTCTGTAGGACCCAGACTTAACAACTTGTCTACAGCCTAGCCTGTCTTATCCTCCATCTACTATCTGATCTTTGATCTCTTCACTGCTTCTACTTGCTTATCTAAGACTGCTGTCCCCTTGCTTGTATACTGAGCTTAGGTAAGCATTAGGATTTGTGATAGAAGGGAACTTCAGAACAGTTGGTACTGTGGGTAATACTGTACCTCTTCCTATTAAGGATCAAGAGATTGTGATCATTTAGTACCACTTGCATCTTAAACCTAAAATCACCTGCTTGTGGCCAGTCTACTATGTACCAGGGTTTTGGAATAGACTTCTTTCAATTGGCACCTTTCTTAAGGCAGGTCTTCAATCAGAAGCTAACATAAATGGAACTAGACTTATTACACCATGAGGCAATTCATGAATGTTTGCTAAACCAGCAAAACATATCCTTGCATCACATCCACCCATACATACTCTATAACCATGCAGTGGGCAAATCCATGACATTAGAAGCCTTATCATTTGATCATTGGCATTGTCGCCACAGACATCCTTCTGATCAAGTCCTTTTGAGGGTCCAAGAGAATTTGTTTGGCATACCACCTATTGATATCATGATGAAACATCTATGCAAAGGTTGTGCACTTGGTAAAATGCACCAGAAGTAATTCCCACTTCAGGAGCCTAAGGCACACAAATACCTGGAGGTTATACATACTGACCTCATGGAATTCCCAATGACTTCCTACCACAAATTTAAGTGGGTTGTCACATTCCTTGATGAGTACTCTGCCCAAGCTGTCATTGTTCTTTTATGCTCAAAAGTGGAAATGCTGACTGCTTTCAAGCAGTTCATGGAAATGATAAAAGTGAAACAAGCTGGGTATAGGATTCAATATCTTCACTCTGATAATGAGAGGAGTTCATGTCAAAGGCATTTGAGGAATTCCTATTGCTAAATGGTATCAAACACACAACATCTGCACCTCACATGCATTAAAAGAATAGTTAAGTGGAGTGCTTCAATCAGACACTCCAAGAGAAGACTGAGGCCATGCATCTATTTGCAAACCTTGCTCCCTCATACTGGGAGTTTGTGGTCTGCACCACTGCCTTGTTGTACAACCATACTTTTGTTCAACATCTAAAGTGGAAGATCCCATATGAAGTTTATACTGGCATAAAGCCAGATATGCAACAAACAAAAATATTTGGCTGTGGAGCCTATGTATTTATTCCCTCCAAGATGCACAAGAATAAACAAAGTCTGCACTCAGAGCCAATGATCTTTGTCAGATATAACAGTAATGGCATTAACTATATCTTCATCTGCCTCCATTAAGGGAACATAATCTTTAGATTACCCACAGCTATTTTCAACGAGAGTTGGTATCCTCATAAGTCAATAGATCCAACAAAACATAACAAGACAATAGAGAGAGGATCAATTCCTCCACCTGATCCCCCTGTTCCAGGCAGTGGCATTGCTCTGCCACCTCCTCTACCCTCATCCTTTGGTCCAGGAGCTTTTCCAGCTCCAGCTCTGCCACCTTTGGGACATGGTGCTGTTGAGTTGATATCTTCACTTATCATATATGAGCTATATTTGTATAGTCTATATCTGCACTATATAAGGTTCTACCAGATGAATCTAGAAATAGATCATTTGAGACTTACATTTAATTTATGGTGGAGTATCCACTCCATTCTCCATAGACTCACCTGTCCAGAGCAATCCACTGGACAATCCTATGCTATATATAGAACCTTTCCACTCTATGATCCTTAGATACTTCTATGAATACACTCTTAGAATAGATATATAAACCTTATGTATTCCCTATGTATTCCCTATGTATTCTACAGTTCAATACATCTCTTCTACCTCTCTATTGCTATACACTCTACACTTTAAACTCTATCTTGCCTATATATCCAGTAAGTGTTAGATCACCTCACCACTGTGCATAGTACCATTATGGGTGCTTTCCCATAGTTCTATTGATTAGGACCCTATTGCTGCTAGGACATATTGATAACAGGTGTACCTCCCACACCTTTCTAGGGTCAACCACCATGTGGCCAACAGGTTACTGTGCATACCCCTTCTACTTCTCAAAGTGCTTTTCCAGCACCAAAAGAAGAATCAAGAAGCCTAATACCATTAGACTACACCTCTGCTCCCAATTTGACCTTGCAACCTGAGGCCAGACCATCTTGGAGGCTTGCTTCTCCAGCATGGCCATATGATTATGATAAACCTGCCAATCACAGCACATTTGAGCAGGGGAGAAGACTCTTTACACAAGGGAGGACTCCTTCACTGGAGTCTGTGCACAGATCCATGCACCCAAAGCAAGTACCACTTTGTCCCAATAACATGTATAGTGAAAGGGCTTACCCAGTCAAAACTCTACACAGATATGATTGCGGAGAATGAGTTTCTCTGCAAGAAAGAGCTATCTATATAGTCACACACTAACTACTGGCATGATAATTGACCTCCTGCACAAAATATGCCTGAAGACAAGGCAGATGCATGTCTGTGTCAAATGCACCACAATTTCAACAAGCATGAAACCATGGGAAACCCTGTATTTGACACATGGCAGACTGATAAACTGGCAGATCAAATGGAAGAAGATCCAGTAGCTCAACTTGTGAAAGAAGGAGGGGTAAAATTTATCAACTATTTAATTGCACAGGCAAATTCTGCCAGGGTTACTAAAAATATTCTGAAGCAGCATTGGGATTTAGCAAAATTAACCACTGAAGGATGTGCTAAATGGAATAGTGCTAAAAACAATGAAATGAAAGTACTTAAGGATCAACAGGTATTGTTATGGTTCAGCGAGCTCCTAGACCTAAGTTAGGAGGCACCTAGCTAATTAAGGACTGAGATCCTTAACCAGCCTGCTAATAGGTGAATTGGCGAAGTGATGATACCAAAGTATAGCCAGTAACCAATAGCATTGAAGTGTTGCAGCTATGGGTCCTTAACTTCAGAGGATTAGAAATTAAGATTGACCAATCTTGGATTAGACAGGTAACAGTTAAGTTACAACAGAAGAGAATCAAAAACTTGAAGTTTTTGATCCTGTAGTCTATGCCTATTTATGCAGGTCCAAGGTCATTGTGTACTACTGTATCTACGAGTCATAAATGTCTGTCTGAGTCATTGATCAATCGAGAGAGAAACTACTAGTACACTACAGAGCGTCCAATGAGTTAGTCTGTATCTAGATTGTAGTCCATGATCTACTATAACGTTCTATCTACTCCAAGTCATCATTCTCTGAGACAGTAAAACATTTGGACGAGGTGGGGAAGCCCATGGAGGACTCCTGAGGCATAGGCGCTGCGAAGGGGAACGAGGAAGCCAAGGAGGATGAGGATGAGGACGAGAGATCGTAGGGAATGATCTTCAAGGACATCTCCTGGTAATAGGAGGCAATAGCATGGAGTGGTACATCTTCTGAGGAGTCAGAAGAAGCATCAGACAAGTTGTCAAACAGCCAAGGCTGCGACAGATAGTGATGCCCGTATTCTCCTGACTTGATGAGTGCAGCAAGAACTCCAGGAAGTTCCTGCTCATCATAGAACATGTAAGGATGTTGCCAGGTTGTACAATTATCCATGACCAGATAGGGGTGCCATCCATTCTCAATGGCTGCCATCCAGCACATTGGATACGTGCTAAGGACTTTGCCATCTCCAATTATGTGGCAGTAGGGAGCCGCATGCATAGCTCATTGTAGAACTGCATTAAGCTCATTACAATCATAGACAGAGGGGAGAGGCATGAGCCTGTAATCGGAGGTGTGCCCAGAGATGACTCTGAGAAGGTTCTGGCCTTCAGGAACTAGGACGTGAGTCCCTGGGTCCATAACAGGTATATGAATTAGTTAATTTCCCAAAGGGAAGGAGAATGATCAAAAATTGCTGGGTTTATACCACCAAGTCCAATGGCAGATACAGGGCTAGGCTAGTGGCAAAAGGTTTCTCACAAATCAAGGGTGTCAATTTCAACAAACTATTCTCACCAGTTGTCTGATATGAGTTCACACGTATATTACTCACGTTAGCAGCTCTAGAAGATTGGGATATAGAAGGTCTAGACGTGAAGACCACCTATCTATACAGACACCTTGAGAAAGAGATATTTATGGAGCAGCCAGAAGGGCACATCATCTCTGGCCAAGAAAAAAAATTCTGGAAGTTGCATTATGCATTATACAGCTTTAAGTAAGCCAGCTTATTCTGGTGGTGTAAAGTATCCACATCAATGATAACCCTAGGATGCAAATCTGATGCTGGCATATATATTTATGTCAATTTGAAGACAGGTAAGCTTGTCATTGCCATAGTCTATGTTAATGATGTGCTTTTTATGGAAAATGACTCTGCACTTCTAAAGAAGAAAAAAGGAGAGTTCATGAAGCAATGGGATTGTAGGAAAACCTCAGGAACAGAGTTTTTTGGCATGACAATCTGTTGGAATTGAAAGAATTGCATGATCTACCTAGATCAACAGGATTACCTAGATAAGGTTTTAAAGAGGTTCAACATGATTGATGCAAAACCTGCAAAAACACTTCTCCTGGAAGGCTATCAAGCCATTGCAAATCCCAGTGAGCCTGTTCTAGTGCTCCAAATCTGCTTCCAGCAGATGATCAGCTCCTTGATGTACCTAATGATCAGCACACAACCAGACATTGCACATGCTGTGACCCAACTATCAAGGCACACTCACAACCCCAGTCAAGAACACCTTGACTGTGTGTATTACATAATGCACTAACCATATCACTATGAACAGAAAAGGGAGAGAAGGTATTATTGCTTTCAGTAACAGCAATTGAGGAGCTGATTCCAACACAAGACAGTCTCAGTCCAGTTGCTTTGTATCATTTGCACAATCTGCAGTGACATGAGTTTCTAAGATGCAAAAGACTGTTACTTTGTCTTCTACAGAAGCCAAGTACATGGCACTCTCAGATGTGAGCCGCCAACTAATCTGGATAAGCAATTATTAGACAAGCTTAATTTCAGTCTTTCACCCCTTCCTCTGCACAGCAACAATATGGGGTTGCTATTTTTATCACAAAACAAAGCAGTAGAGAAGCGGTCAAAACACATTGACATATGCTATCACTACATAAGAGAAGTGGTCAAAAATAGGATGATCAAAACTGCTCAAATCAAGGGAACCAAAAATTCTGCTGATCTCCTAACCAAAAATCTTGGCATGGTTAAGTTTAATTACTTCCGTGATAACTTCTACAGGCTCAAATTTGTCTCACCCAAATTGCACTGAGGAGCGCAGTATAAATACCTTTCATGCTTAGCACTAGTGACTATTCACTCACATGACTTTGAGCAAGGGGAATGTTGACACAGTAATGTGTAGTCACATGCTCTTCATCATGTGATCAGTGATCTTGATCTATGGATCAATGATCTGATTAACCACAATGCTATGCAATCACCACATGGACATTAATTATACTTCTTTTCTATTTTTATATACAATAGATAGAACACATTGCTCTTGCATCTTGTCTGCATGTTAAGTGATGCAGTAGTTTACTTAGGGTAGATGCTTAGTCATTGGACTACACTATATGGTATATAAGGACTCTGTCCACTATGCATAATATAACTTTCTCTCTACTTTCTACATTACATGTACAACTCGCTCTACAAGCTAATCTTCAAGCTTTAATTTCAAGTTCACTTTGTAAGTGCTTGCCTTCCCCTCAGTACAACCACTATGCTTTATGTTCTGCTGTTAACAATAGCAAGACACTTGAATAAGCTAGCAAGGCTCCATTCACTAGATAGACTTGTAGCTAAGGGTATGTTTGTCCAAAGCTAATAGCATTACTCCTCAATACTGTATGCTTTTCTGGTAAAGGGTACTAATGACCAGTTTCTCTAGTGAGGTTCATAGCTAGTTACTATATTACTCCTAGCAAGGGTTCTTTGATGTTACTAGCTTCATACTAGTGATATTCCTAGCTCCTGCTTTGGATTCACAATCAAAATTGTTTCAGCCATAACAATGTGATGTGACAAGAGCATAACTCAGTGCTAATGCCACTTTGTCAATACTTATAGATAAATCAGCAAGTTACAGTACCAAGTACTGGAATTGAGGAATGATAGAGGAAAACCTTGTTAATTAGCCCTTAACTCAGAGAAATAGGGTTAAGGGGTCAACCAATATTGAATAAGACAGGTTATATTAGTAACAACAGAAGAGATCAAAAACTTGCCATTTTTGATCTATTGTTATGGATATTATCTTTGATTCTTTTGATATCCTCATGGGTACAATTGTCATTGATACAAAATGAGAAAATTGGGAATCCCATTACCAAGAGAACAAATTTGAATTGGAGTAGACAGACATTGAACATTGATGGACAAGATAACTTTAGATATCCCAAGAATAGAGCTCATGGATTTCTTTAGAGTATGGACTCCCATTTTTCTTCTATCCCTTTCTTTTGTTATGAACACAATCTTTGATTCCTTCAACATTTTTACAGACATGATAGTAGTCAATGCACAATGGGAAGACCAGGAATTGCATGACAAAGAGAGAGAGTTCAAATTGGAGTAGATAGATAATAAACACTGACAAAAAAAGATAGCTTTGGAATATCTCCAACAATAAAGCTTGTGAACTCTTTTGGAGCATAGACTCCTATTTTTTCATTTTGTTTTTGTATTTAGCTCTTTCTATGTTTAACTACAGACCTTCATTTTCTTGTCCACTTGTAAAGGAACTTTTATCTTTCTTTATTCCTTGTAGATACACAATAAATATGAAACTGTTTAGTTACTGGGTGTTATGCTTGGACCTAGTCCAAAGCCGTGCCAGAAGATGGGCTGCTGAGAAGTTGCCTCAGCAGTACTACCAGTTAATCCTTAGTCCCAGACTAGAGAACAAGATAAGTGCCAAGTGGAGTTGAGCAAGACAAAGGTCTTCTCAATGTAACAATGGAGGGGTCGTCTCCTGAACTTGAGCAACGCGCAGAACTTCCAGGCAGGTGTTATATGGTAAGTCAAATTGTCAGTGAAGACAATCAAGGGAACAGATTTGCAATGTTGAACAATGTTAATGAGAACACACTGGTTAACAACAATACTTAAGCTAAGGTACACAGTACACTATGCTTCAGTATATAAATCCATATCAATGTTTGTCCAAACTAATCAGTACACAAATACAAGGTAAATAAAGTCTGCACATTGAGATCCAATCCCTGACCCTTTCACCAAGGTGTCACTATCTTTAGTGCATGCATAATAAGGAGACTCAGCCTTCAACCAATCAGATGAGTAGAAGAAGGGAGACACAGTTCTTAGGAATGATGGTGACAAAAATAAACAGAGGAAATAGAAAGGTAGGATAAGTCCAAGACAACTGTTAAGCTCAAGGACAGACTAGGGCAGACTGTTGGCTGATTGGGTTGGTTGAACGTTGGCGGAATAGAACCTTGGCTTCAATGTATGTGTTATGCCATCCCTACTGTTTCAGTCCAAATTTCAGGCAGAACAGAGAGAGAGTGCGCCAAAGCAACTTAGGGAAAGAGACAGAGTTACAAGTGTAAAGCTAAGTTGATATTCAGACTGAGGTACAAGGTAGAGGACAGAGGGTTCATATACTCAAAGGAATTGGAGAAACAGAGAAATAAAAGATAAGAAGAACAAATGGGAGAAACAGACAAGGTGGATACTAGGGCACATGACAAGGAGCAAGGTCTAGGGGTCAGGAACATGTATGCGATAGGAGGACAAGTATCCAATGGAAAATAGGAAAATAAAAGAATATGAAATAGGACAGAGAAACTACAGACAGAGTGAGACACAACAGAAATGGGACAGGTTGGCCAACAGTTGGAGATTTGCCCCACAATGCATTGGTCACCAAGTGACTGTGGGTTAGCAGCCAGTTACCCCAAGGCAACTGGTACCATTGTTACGGCCGAAACAATTTCAATCGTGAATCCATTACAGGAGCTAGGAATATCACTAGTTAGGTCGTTAATAACTTCAAAGAACCCTCGCTAGGAGTGATATAGTACCTAGCTATGAACCTCGCTAGAGAGACCAGTCATTAGTACCCTTTACCAGAAAAGTGTACGGTATCGAGGAGTAATACTATTAGCTTTGGACGAACATACCCTTAGCTACAAGTCCATCTAGCGAGCAGAGCCTCGCTAGCACGTTAAAAGTGTCTTGCTACGACTATCAATAGCGCCCCGGATCAGTAGATCAACGGATCACTAAGGCGAATGGGCCCTGAGGTCTAGCGACGCAACCCTATTCACCCAAAACAGTTAGCGACGTCAGTCTATTTAGAATAATACAACTCCTCAAAGACCGGTTCACGATATAGCATTCTAGCTACGGCTCAAGTCTAGCAATTAGTCAGCGCACAGCCGCGCTAGTGAACCCCTCAGAATTGAACCAAGACACGCGTCGGAAGGGCCGGCTAGCAAGGAGATACCTCGCGAGCAATCGGGCTCGCGAGGCACTACAAACCATCCCGAGTACCAATAGCCAGGTGCCAGCTAGTTATTGATCGCTCGATAGCTGCTAGCCACACGTTGGAATAAAGATATTACCTAGCGGCCTGACGTCATATGCTACTGACCCTAGCTACTGACGGAAGTAGCTAGGTACCATAGCTCGCGAGAGCACCGTCCATACGGACACCCATCAGGAATAACTAGATAGGCCTCCGATTGGCCTGGCGAACCCTCAACCCAGGTTATAGGGTAGCTAGCGGAGGTCCGACCGCCTGATAATCTGATATTTTACTGTTTTGTCATATGTAATCTAGTTAGCCTCGCGATGTATAAATACCCCTCGCTAGTGAACGTGTTGGGCAAGCAATCTTGCCAGCTCGTCTAGTGATAGATCATATATAAGTGATTTATTAAGTGACTTGTCTAGTGTGAATTAAGATTTAGCTTTGGTTGATAGAGACCTCAGATTAAGGAAGCGAGATTAGATTAACAAGAATTCCTATAGATTGGATATAGCGAGTTGATTGACGAACAATCACTAGCGTTCACATCGCATCTTGTATCAAGAGGGTACAAGTCGGTACGTTCACTAGATTGGGAGGGTATAACCACAGTGCAGCTAGCTACTGGCCTGTTAACTATCCTCGCAAATCCTTTATCTTGGTATCTATAGTGATGTAGCCGTCATTTAGGATTTGAAGTTATATTTCAATTGAACAACCTTGTCCGTTGTCATCTAGCGACCACCCCATTAGTGAGCTCCTACTCGCTAGCTACTGAAACTACTAGTGAGACATCTCACTAGCTACTACCACCCTCCCTCCCTATCTATCTATTTGATTATCTCCCCTTCAAAACTCGTTCGTGAACACTAGCAGTTAGTAGTGGTGAACTTAGTGACCCATTGCGACTTATAGTGATTTTATATTAATTTCACTTCTACTACCTAACTAGCACATTACCATGAAGGAACCAATGTCAGTCAAGTGTCAGAGAATGAGAACAAGAAGTTGGCAGATATAGGCATCGGGGCAGTGTTGGGTTGGGGCAGTGTCAGTTGGATCAGGTTGTGACAGTATTTCCCCCTTAAGGTTGAAGTCCTATAAGACCATGGGAGGATCAGCAATTTCAGACTCCACTCAAAAAATAATGATGTGAAAAATTTTTGCTTCTGACTTCTTTATCAACCCTTACCATCAACCCCCAGCACCTATCAGCAATTTACAGAACTCATGGCCAAAAATACTGAGTGCCAAATGGGAGAGTTGGTTGCCAACTGGAAGGACTGGCTGGCTTGCCAGTGCAGGGAGAGAGAAGAATGTGAGGTGTTGGAATGGTGGAGGGCTGAGGAGGAGGAGGCCGAGGCATTGGCACAGGCAGAGAGGGAGAAAGAAGAGGAATGAAGGCAAGAGGAGAAGGAATGGCATAGGCGGGAGGAGGAGAAGAAAAGGGCGAGGGAGCAGAGGTTGGTGGCAGCGGTGGCAAAGAAACAGGAGGAACAGCTCACCGCCAAGAAGGAACAAGGGCACAAGTGTTGGAGGCAGGAGGAGATGAAGGCAGGGCCCTTGACTTGGTTGACATCAGGTTTGAGGCTGCTCAAGAGGATTCATTGGGTGCCATCAACCAATAATGAGATGTAGATCATCAGCAAGCCCAATGATGATGCCAAAGAGGAGGTTACTGGGTCCCCTGTCTCCCAGAAGGACTTCAAGGGTGGCTCAGATAGAAAGTGCTGTCAATGCCTGGAGATGGGTCAGGCCTGCATTCAGTACTGCAGGCCCAAAGCAAGGTATGTTTTGGTCAATCCCTTGTGTTGGTGCTGACTCTTTGTGATAGGGTTTGGTCCTGCAACCAATGCCATCAAGATGGCAAGGGTTGTTTCCTGGCCACTGCAGAGGAGCAGGTGACAAGGGGATTGGGTGGCAAGGAAAAAATTGGATGACATCAGGTCAGGCTATCCCCACAAGCAATAGGAGCATGGAGCTCCTGAGGGAGGTAAGGGAGACAAATGATCTCCTTTGTGAGATCAGTGACCAGATGAGTCACTTTGTTGAGGTCAGCCACAAAAACAGGAACACAATCCGTCAGTGCCTTGGTTGAATGCAGATGCAGGACTACCACCTGCAAGAGGCCCAGCAGGATATAAATGCCATCTGGCAACTGCTGGCCTCAATCAAAAAGTACAAATTGGGCAAGTTGATCAGGTCAGCCAATACAGAGGATGGGGATGACAAGGATAAGGATGAAGATGACAAAGATGATGATGAAGAAGACACTGGTGATGACAATGCAGTTGAGGCAAAGGTGGAATTGGACAAAGTCAGGGCCAATGGGGGCATTGAAGAGGTGGAGAAGGAAGTCAAAGAAGGAGGAGAAGGAAAGGAAGAAGGTGAGGAGGGTGTTGAGCGGACAGTTAAGTGATTGTTGGGGCTGACTCCTTTTCAAATTTCTTGAGAATTTTATTGTATATAAAAAAAAAATGTATGAACTTCTTGGACAAGCAGTGAGAATGAGAAATTCATAAGGCAGACAAGGGACCAGGCTTAGCAGGATAAGCAGCATGAAAAGACGTGACTAAATCCAATGCATGAGTGAGCTCAGTTGCAGGAAGCCACAAAGATTCTTATCTTCATAACCCAACCAGATGACCTTGTAGAGAAGTGAGCAGTGCCAATGTTGGTTGATCTTGGAGTCAACAATTTGGGTGATCTCATACTCTGGTTCACCATTGATTTTGACTGGAGGTGGGGGCAATTTGGAGTGATCAGGGAACGGGTTTGGAAGGGATGGCTCAAGCATTGAGATGTGGAAGACAGGATGAACTGCACACATGGAATTGGGGAGTCAGAGTATGAACAAGTGGGAACCTGGTTGAGCAATAATCTCATAAGGACCAAGGTACTTCTCTGATAGCTTCTTGGATGGTTGGGTAGTTTGGAAGAACTGAGCCTTCACAAAGACCTTCTGTCCAATCTGGAAGTCAGGAGCTGGCAATCTTTGACTGTTGGCTGATCACTTGTAGCAAACTTGGGCTGAGGCAATCTCTGACTTGAGCATTGTGTGGAGCTCATCAAGGTTGATAGCAAATTGTTGGGCACTTTTGGAGGCAACATCTCATTTGGGGTGGACCATAAGACTAGGATGGTAACCCTTATTAGCAAAGAATGGGGAGACACCAGTAGTAGCACTAGGAGCGTTGTTGTAGGCAAACTCAGCTAGTGGTAACAGCTCAGACCAGTTGTCCTGCTGGTAGTTGCAGTAGACCCAAAGGTATTGCTCCAGCGTTTGGTTTGTATGTTCCATCTGTCTGTTGCCTTCAGGGTGATAACCGGAGGTGAAGTGCAGTCACATGTCAAGTGTTTTTCTGAGGGAATAGAAGAAATGAGAGACAAATTTGGAACTGCAGTTGGAGGTGACATGAGATGGAATGCTGTGCTTGGAGAACACATGAATGACAAAGAGTTGGGTGAGATTGGCTGAGGTGATGGTGTCAAAGGTGGGAATGAAGATTGCTTGTTTTGAGAGTTGGTCGATGATGACCAGGATGGTGTTGAAGGAAAATGATTTCGGAAGCTTTTCAATGAAGTCAAAAGAGATAGAGTTTTAGGGTTGTTTGGGGATGAGGAGCTGCTTAAGGGTACTGTATGGTCTGTGGTGCTGCAACTTAGATTGCATACAGGTAACACACAACTTACAGAAGTCCTTTACCATGGTCTGAAAGTTGGGCCAGGTATATTCTTGTCAGACCAGTTCCAATGTCTTGTTCTGGCCAAAATGGCCAGCAAGGATATGATTGTGTTTGTACTGGAGGACACAAAGTCAGAGGTTATTGGTGTTGGGGATGTAGATGCAGTTGTCTAGTTGTAGGAATCCAGCAGTATTGGTTGACTATCAGCCCTTGGGCTTAGTGAGGTGAGTTGCTGCTGTTGGGTCGGACAATAGACCAGTGAGAATGTTGGAATGCAGCTTTTCAAGGTCAATGATGGTGGCTGTGCAGAGGGTAGAGGTGTGGAGGTATGTAGCTTGAACAGAAGCTGCAAGTTGCTCATTAGTGAAGACAGATTGGAAATTGTGAGGGTTAACCAAAGTGTAGCCGTTGTTTCTCTCTTTAGGGTAGATGTTCCATTGTCTAGTAAAAGCGTCAGGCTTTGTCCCAAGTTGGCCAGGACAGAATTGAATGACAAGGTTGAACTGGGAGAGAAACTCCAACCAGTGCGCCTGTTGGTGAGTGAGAATCTTGGTAGTAGTGAAATACTCCAAATTCTTGTGGTCAGTCATAACATTGATTGGGAGAGGAGCTCCTTTGAGGTAATATCACCAGATGCAGAACACTTTGAAGATGGCAAGGAGTTCCTTGTTGTGAGTGTTGTAATTTGATTCAGCAGTGTTAAAGGTGCAGGAGTGGAATGCTATCAGGTGGACCTGGCTGTCCTCAGCTACAATGGAAAGGATGCTGGCAAGAGCATAGTCAGAGGCATTGGTTTCAACAATGATTTGAGTGTCAGGGACCCAATGGGTGAGGCAAGGTGTGGTGGTGAAGGCCTTTTTGAGGTTGTTGAACAATTCATGACATTTGTTGGTGAAGTTCCACTTCACTAATTTTTGGGTGAGTTGGGTGAGTGGGACAACAATGTCAGAGTAATTGTAGATGAATTGTTGATAGAAGTTCACAAAACCTAAGAAAGACTGAATATCCTTCACTTTCTTCAGCTTGGGCCAATCCTGAATGATCTGGATTTTGTCATTGGCCATGCAGAAACTTTCTGGGGAGAGGATGTAGCCCAGATACTCAACCAAATCAGAGTGAAACTTACACTTATTGGCACAGGCATAAAGCCCATGTTTATGCAGATGACAGAGTACTTCTTGAACTTGCTTTTGGTGGGAGTCAAGGTCATTGGAGTAAATGAGTATGTTGTCAAGGTATACTGTGATGCAGACATCTAAGAGATCCTTGAAGATGTTGTTCATGAATTGCTGGAAGGACACAGGAGCATTGGTAAGACTGAAGGACATGACCATTCATTTGAAGGAGCCATAGCGAGTGCAAAAAGTAGTCTTTCATTCATCTCCTTCAGCAATTTGGACCAGATGATAGGCATGTTGGAGGTCAATCTTGGTATACAGTTGGGCTTTTTGGGGAGAGTTGAGAAGGTTGGAGATCAGGGGAAGGGAATAGCAGTCTTTCTTTGTGATACAATTGAGATTATGGAAGTCAACACAAAGTTGAAGAGAGCCATCCTTCTTCTTGACAAAGAGGATAGGAGTACCATGAGGGAAGTTGGAGGGTTGAATAAAACCAATAGACAGATGCTCATTGATGAACTCCCTGAGAACTTGGAGTTCCACCTGCGACAGCAAATAGATAGGACCAACAGAAGGTTTGGTTCCCTTGTTGAGATTGATTTTAAGGTTGTAGGGTCAATGGGAAGCAAGATTGTCAGCATGTGCTTTACTGAAAACATTGGCGTACTCATGATATTCTTCAGGGACAGTCAACAGGTCAATTGTCTTGTTGGTTGCTTTTGCAGAACCAGCCAAAGCAGAGAGAGAGCTAGCAGAGAGGCAAAAATTTACTGATCCAGGGAGACAGGAAGCACAAATGAACACAGAAGCGTTGATAAAAGAGATGTGCAGTTTTGGTACTGGTAGAGTCAAATCAATGGCAAAGTCAGGTTGGTTGGGGGAGACCATTGGAGATGTTGGTGGAGTTGATGCTGAGATAGGAGAAGTGGCAGCCAGGGCAGAGACAGGAGACTCAAGCAGAAGTGGTTGGAAAGTGATATGGCCCAAAACCCAGTCAATCAACAAATTGTAGCAGTAATGTGCTAGCTAGGTAGTAGAAGTGAAATTAATATAAAATCACTATAAGTCGCAATGGGTCACTAAGTTTACCACTACTAACTGCTAGTGCTCACAAACGAGTTTTGAAGGGGAGATAATCAAATAGGTAGATAGGGGTGGAGGGTGGTATTAGCTAGCAAGATATCTTACTAGTGGTTTTGGTAGCTAGCGAGTGGGGGCTCACTAACGGGGTGGTTGCTAGACGACAATGGACAAGGTTGCTTAATTAAAATATAGCTTTGAATCCTAAATGACGGCTACGTCACTATAGATACCAAGATAAAGGATTTGCGAGGATAGTTAACAGGCCAGTAGCTAACTGCACTGTGGTTATACCCTCCTGATCTAGTGAACGTACCGACTTGTACCCTCTTGATACAAGATGCAATGAGAATGCTAGTGATTGTTTGTTGATCAACTTGCTATATCCAATCTATAGGAATTCTTGTTAATCTAATCTCACTTCCTTAGTCTGAGGTCTCTATTGACCGAAGCTAAATCTTAATTCACACTAGACAAGTCATTTAATAAATCACTTATATATGATCTATCACTAGATGAGCTGGCAAGATTGCTTGCCCAACACGCTCATTAGCGAGGGGTATTTATACATCATGAGACTAACTAGATTACATATGACAAAACAGTAAAATATCGGATTATTGGACGGTCGGACTTCCACTAGCTACCCTATAACCTGGGTTGAGGGCTCGCTAGACCAATCGGAAGCCTATCTAGTTATCCCTGATGTGTGCCTGTATGGACAGTGCTCTCGCAAGCTATAGTTCCTAGCTACACCCGTTGGTAACTAGGGTTGGTAGTGTATGACGTCAGGCCGCTATGTGTACCTAGATAATATCTTTATTCCAACGTGTGGCTAGCAGCTTTCGAGTGATCGATAGCTAGTTGGCACCTTGCTATTGGTACTCGTGGCGCTTTGGCAGTGCCTCACGGGCCCGATTGCTCACGAGGTATCCCCTCGCTAGCTGGCCCTTCCGACGCATGTCTTGGTTCGATTCTGGGGGGTTCACTAGCGTGGCTGTGCGCTGACTAATCAATAGGATTGGGCCGTAGCTAGAGCATTATACCGCGAACTGGTCTTGGTGAACTGTAGATTCTAAATGAACTGACGTCACTAGCTGTTTTGGGTGAATAGGGTTGCATTGCTAGACCTCAGGGCCCATTCGCCTTAGTGATCCGTTGATCTACTGATCCGGGGTGCTATAGATAGTTGTAGCGAGACACTCTAACGTGCTAGCGAGGCTCCGCTCGCTAGATAGACCTGTAGCTAAGGGTATGTTCGTCTGAAGCTAATAGTATTCTTCCTCAATACCGTACACTTTTCCGGTAAAGGGTACTAATGACCGGTCCCTTTAGTGAGGTTCATAGCTAGGTACTATATCACTCCTAGCGAGGGTTCCTTGATGTTACTAACGGCCTAACTAGTGATATTCCTAGTTCCTGTAATGGACTCATGATCGAAATTGTTTTGGCCGTAACAGCGGGTGAGCCAGTTATAGCCAAGAACCATAGAGCAGGAGGAATTGAGTTGGGTGACAAATAAGTCCAGAAGCATTGATTCACCAGTATCAAAAGAGATTGGAAGGGCTACAGATTCAGTAATAAACATGTTAGAAGAACCATCAAAAAGACAAAGCTCAATTAGAGAAGGAATTGGAGATGTTGGGAGAGAATGAGTATGGACAAAAGTCAAATCAATAAAACAATGTGTTGAGCCGGAATCAATAAGAGCATGGAAAGGAAAAGGAGCAAGATTATCAGAGTCCAACACAAGAGAGAGTCCAACACAAGAGAAGATGTTAATACAACATCAAAAGAGTTCAGATTAGAAAGAGTGGATACATTGAGGTGACAACTCTCTGTTGTATAGACAAGTTCAATGTGATCCCCAGTCTGTGCAGAGTTCTGGGGACTGCACACTATTTTCCCAATCCCTATCTCACTGATGTTGCCCTTGGCTGGTTTGAGACAGCCATTGACTTGGAGGAAAATAATAGAGTTTATCACTCCTGGTCTATTGACTGGCCCAAGTTCGTGCAGGAACTCTGCAACTTGTTTGATGCTGCCAACCTGACTGGCAAAGCAGCCAAAAACATTGACAGCCTCAAAATGAAGTCCTCCAACAAGATTACCACCTACAATGTTGAGTTTCTCCGCTACACTGCTCAACTTTGCTGGGGCCCTGAGGCTCTTACCTATTGCTATTACAAAAGTCTCCCCAACTGACTATAAGATGATGCCTCCCACATGCATGACAGCAAGCACAAAACTATGCCTGATCTGCATAAGGCCGCCATTGAATTTGACAAATGGTATTGGGAATGTCAATGTGAACAACAGCAAAACCAACAGGTGACCAAATTGGCCATTGCCAACCACCAGCATCATGGTAATAACAACAGCAACATCAACAATAGTACCACCTCCCAGCCCCAGAAATCTTTGACACCACCTTCCAACAATGCAAATCAGAAATCCAAGGGTAATGGTAATAATGCCAAGGGCAGTAAGACCATTTTCCCTGCTCAGCCCTCCTCCAACTCAAAGCCCTCACCGCCCAAGCCTGACCTGTCCAACAAGTTGGGCAAGAATGGAAAGCTCACCACTGCCAAGCATCAACAACACATTGACAACAACCTTTGCCTGTTCTGTGGAAATGCAGGACACAAGGTAAGCGAGTGTTGGAAGAAGCAGGCTGCTGTCAGTAAGGTTGGTGGCCGATGGGCCAATATAACCAACTTGACCCCCGACAAGGTAAGGGCAAAATTGACCTCATCAGAGCTGGTGCTATACTCCTGAGAATTTGCCTGAAAATAGAGTCAACATTGGAGAAGGAACTGGGGAAGCTTGTCGGGGTCTGTACTGCTGAAGGTGTTGAAAACCTTTTCCTTGGTGGAGACACACTTCCTGTCAGGGGCGACTGATGGGGAGCAAGGTTTCTGGTCAAGGGTGTTGGCCAAGATGTTGCAGATATCATGGGGAGCAGGGGAATTGTTGAGAGGGGCACCTTCATCATTACTGGATTCACTGTCAGATAAACCATTTCCATCATTGGGATCACCAGTGGGCTTGTTTGGTTCCTTCACTAACTGCTTATTGTTGGAGGTATCTTGCCTGTCAGGGGCATTATGGTAAGGGGTGTTATTATGATGTTGACCAGGAATGTTGGGAGTACTGGAGCATTGTTGTAGGTACAGTGGGGTGGAAGGTGCCACGGACAAGCATGAGATACATGAGGTAGCATTAAGTCATGCAAAACATTAAGGCGTGCCGACAACATGCAGTCTGGTAAGGGGTACAACACAGGTGTTAGCTATAGTGGCAGAGGAAGATAACAGCAGGGGAAGTTAGTCTGAATATACTGTTAAGCTTGAGGACAGACTAGGGCAGATTGTTGGCCAATTTTTGACAAAGCAGCATTAGTGCTGGTCATGCTCTTGTCACATGTCACATTACATGACAGCATAAGCACCATCATGGGTGCTCAGACCAGATCATTTGCTCTTGCCATATGTTGATAATAGAAGCATTGATCACATGAGGCTGTGCAAAATGAATATCTGCATGCTTCCATTATGTAGTTATTCTTAGATACAATAGAATAGCTGACAGCTTTCCAGTTTTCAACTGTCAATGTAGATGTCAGCATAGTATGTACAGTATGGCTACCCTGGACTCTTTGTGGTATATAAGGACTACTTAGATAGCCAATTATAATAACTTTCTCTGCTCTCTTACTCACTCTTACAAGCAACACTCTAAGTTTTTACCAAGCTTACCACCAGTTTTTCTATAGTAAGGCAAGTGATTTACCTATCATATACTACCATGCGTGCTTGTCATATGCTTTGCTTTCAACACTGATTGGGTTGGTCAAACATCGGCAGAATAGGACCTTGGCTTCAACGTGTGTGTTGCACCATTCCTACTATTGTAGTCCAAATTTCAGGCAAAACAGAGAAAGAGTGCGCCAAAGCAACTTAGGGAAAGAGACAGAGTTACAAGTGTAAAGCTAAGTTGATATTCAGACTGAGGTACAAGGTAGAGGACAGAGGGTTTATATACTCAAAGGAATTGGAGAAACAGAGAAATAAAAGATAAGAAGGACAAATGGGAGAAACAGACAAGGTGGATACTAGGGCACATGACAAGGAGCAAGGTCTAGGGGTCAGGAACATGTATGCGATAGGAGGACAAGTATCCAATGGAAAATAGGAAAATAAAAGAATATGAAATAGGACAGAGAAACTACAGACAGAGTGAGACATAACAGAAATGGGACAGGTTGGCCAACAGTTGGAGATTTGCCCCACAATGCATTGGTCACCAAGTGACTGTGGGTTAGCAGCCAGTTACCCCAAGGCAACTGGTACCACAAAGGAACCAATGTCAGTCAAGTGTCAGAGAACAAGAACAAGAAGTTGGCAGGTATAGGCATTGGGGCAGTGTCAGATTGGGGCAGTGTCAGTCAGATTAGGTTGTGACAATAACAAGAAGGAATGACATACTATTACAAGGTGGAGAAGACAATCATAATATTATTCCCTTTGTATATTGAGATTCCAACTCAATTATTGATAGACCAGATCTTCGTCAATGAGATGGATTTGTTCACATTGAATAGGGTTGCCACTGGTATTGACAATTCATCCTTCCATGCAATGGTTATTTAGATAGTACCAGTATTTGGTTGTGATGTTTTTGGTGGCATTAGGATTACATCACATTGGTTGAGGTACAATAATGTTGGGGTCTTTGTAAAGGATATTTTGTTGAGCATGTTGTCCTAAGATGAGAGTGTTTTTGAGGAAGTGGCATTGCTTTTGAGCATCCTCAAAGGTGACAGTCTGAAAAGGGGTGAAATGACAAGAAGGATAAGTTGGAGTAGCAGGTCTCTTAGCACACATCCAGGAATAGTGTTTAGAGTTGTTGCAAAATTGACATTTGTAGGTGGGACAGTCTGCACCAATGTGTCCAACGCCTTGGTAGGCCCAACAGCTGTGCGAATATACAATTAGGAGTTCCTGGGGAAGTTTGAGAGCCCAAGAGATTGGTAGGACACAGTGAGTGATTGCGTATTTCTATTGGAGATATTCTTGTATGGGATTACAGTCTCCCATCTGCTCAAGGACGAAGACAAGGGCATGGAGGTTTGGGTAGATGGCAAGATTGGGGCATTGTTTGTTTGAAGCCTTATGTTGAGGCTGAAAGATCTCTGAGACCCATGGGTCAGTTCTGATGCAATAGGAATGCAACCTTCCATTGGTGGTAAGGGTGTATCTGTTCTCCTGGTATTTCCAGTGATAGGTTTCTGGTTCCATTCATGGTTTGTCTTGTGGTCCATTTTGTCCAATAGCTGGAGTTTGGATTTCCAGGAAGGCTAGCCATTCCTTGACATTGGGGGTGAGAGGAGGTAACATCTGCATAGGATTGGGGTTGAGAAGGTGTCTTGACAAAGGCTGTGATGGTGTGTTGGATGTTCTCTGGACTGATAGATGCGAGGTATGTGAGGGTCTGTGCAAGGAAGTTCTCTGCATAGCATGTGTGGAGGCTGTTGAGATGAGGTCTAGCCTAGTTGAGCAGTGTATGGCCTGCTCTATTGGCTATGTCTCGGAGATTAATCCAAAGCTCATCATATTCAAATGAGTTGAGTGGACCTGGTGCAGGATTTGGTTGGTAGAAGTCCATCTGTGATGTGAGGAAGGTGGCAGTGATTGCAGTGGCAAGGCTGGTGTACTCTGTGTTTGATAAATGTGAAGAGAGGGTAATGGGGTGTGGATAGATGCTTGGTTGTGTGTCCATATTTTGATCTTGTTGTCTCTGTGAATGACAATGTGGGTTTTATCTGGTAATGGAAGTGAGGGCTTGTTGGAGGAAAGTTTGATAGTCCTTATTTTCCAAAACATCTTTGAGATGGAGCAGAATAGAGGGAGCTGCTGGAGATGCACTAGGGACCAAAGGTAATAAAGGATCTCCTCCAGATGTCAAAGAAGGTTAGGAGAAGACAGATGGGTTAATGCTATTGAAAGGCCATTGTCCTCGATTGTTGAATAGACATATGATGGTTGGGACAAATGACAATGGTGATGGTAATTCACTGAAGGTATATATGTTCTTGGCTGGGATGAGATAAGTCATGGATGGGGTAGAGGTATTCATGGGCCAGATGTTGTTGTGTGGGATGGGTAAGAGATCAGTGGTTGGAGATTCTGTAAGGGGTTCATAGTCATTGTAGGTGTGGTCGCTTGCTTGGTCAGATATATGAGCTTTGCAATCCAATCTAGAGTTGATGTTTTTTCTTATAGCTGGTTAAGATCTTAGTCAAATAAGGAAGAAATTGCTGTTCAGGTTCTCATATATTTTTGGAGTTGGGGCAACCTTTCCATTTGGTAAGATAGGTGAGTTGGCCTTGGTTGAGTCAGTGGTTAATTATATCCTCAACTTCATACTCTTCTTGGCCATCAATGATATCTGGTGGTTTGGCTTTGGGTTTGGTGTTGTTTTGCTTGGTTTTTTGGTGTCATTTGAGCAAGGAGATGTGAAAGACAGGATAGATTCTCCATGTCTTTGTTGAAAGAACTAGACCAAAAGAGGAAGAATAGACTCAGACACAGACACAAGACACAGACACTGATGGGGGGAAGAATGATTATTGAGGGAGTTGGGCCACTCCTTATATACCAAAACTACATGGTCTGTGCGCAGAGGTGACTGTGACTATAGGGATAGTGTGACTACCTCTATATAGGCAATATACCAGTCACAAAAGTTAACACTCCCACCTGTCCTGGTGAAGGACACAAAAGAAACCCAAAGAAGAAGAAAGACAAGTAAGTACTCCCACCTAATCTAAACAGTGTCCAGTGAAAAGAAGAAAACTAAAGCATGTCCATACAATACCCAGACCAAAAGCAAGCCAGAAAGCACAAGTCCAATCAGATCAACATGGGAACAGAGGAGTAATGGGCAGAGTATGAATGAGAGAGTCTGGGGGATGGTAGAGGAGAGTTGGCAGGTGAACCAGGGGGAGATGACAGGAAATGATGAGCATGATGAGCAGCCTGAACATCAGGATGCCTGTTCTGATGAGAGTTGACAAGTATCCAATCCTTGACCTCCTGAGGCATGTTGTACATGCACCTAGCTGCAATGTGACCAGACCTTCCACACCTATGACAGTGACCTTCATTGGTAGGATTGCACCACCTAAAGCCCTTGGAATCCACAGGAGTAGGAGAGTGAGAGAGTGGCTGATGATGAGGTGGATGTGATGAAGGGGAGGAGATGTGACCATGACCATGGGACCTGGAAGAATAAGCCCTAGTAAAAGAAAAGGCAGGCCTGGAAGAATGAGGAAGGAAAGGTGCAGCAGCATAGGCCTGGGAATGAGGAGAGTGTGTGTAGAAGAGGGTGTCTGCAGAAGTGGCTGACAGAAGCATGGTCTTGATCTTGTCAATAGAGGGTGAAGACTCCTGGCTGAGAATAGTAGCCCTGATGTGGTGGCAGGAGGGATCCAGCCTCATAAGAATGACATCAGTCACTTCAGTGTCCTCCACAGTACAACCTAGAGCCTTGAGCTTGGCAGCAGCTGAAACCACATCCTGGATGAAGACATCAACAGGCTTGGAGGTGTCATGGGTAATCCCATAGTAGAGGTGCTGCCTGGCCAACATCCTATGCCCAATAGTAGACTTCTCAAAATGGCCCTTAAGTTTCTCCCAAGCTTTCTTCCCAGAAGTGATGCCCTGGATAATGTGCCACAGATCAGGATGGACTTTTGTTGAAAGGTAATCCGCGCGTGTTCGGTCATCTTGGGGATATTGGCCTTCTCGGTCACTATTCGATTATGTAATATTTCTCTGTCATTTCTTGTGTCTTTTGTGTCGCGGGAATTTCCGATCATGAACTGTATAGTTGGTCTCTGCACCGTAGTTTTAGGTATATAGTCTGTACTCGACAAGGTTGACACCTTGTCACGTTGCACCCTAATACTACGCCTTTATCCTCGGTCACTCAGAACCTTCGATAGGTTTCATCCAGCGTCTTATTTTAACAACCTTGGCAAAGATGAAAGGGTAGAGGGCATAGTCCAGAGTGTCATTAGGAGTGGTGGAGGTGCCATCAATGAGAGTGAGAGCACCAGCAGACTGGAAGAAGGCTTTGATAGACTGAGAGAACTGAGCCCAGTTGTTGTCTGTGAGGACAGGGACAATGGCATGGATGGAGATAGCAATGGTGGGGATAGACATAGTGGGCAGCAAGAAAAATGGAGTGGATAGGTGGAGATTTGAGAGAGATATGAAGAAAATGAGTTGAGCAGAGTAGAATGAGGCCAGAGATAAAGATGGAGTAATTCAGGGACAACAGTCAGGGTGAGGGGCAGGGTAGTATGATGTAATCAGGGTCAAAAAGCGGGGCCCATAACCTGTTGAAAGAACTAAGCCAAAAGAGGAAGAATAGACTCAGACACAGACACAAGACACAGACACTGATAGGGGAAAGAATGATTATTGGGGGAGTTGGGCCACTCCTTATATACCAAAACTACATGGTCTGTGCACAGAGGTGACTGTGACTACAGGGATAGTGTGACTACCTCTATATAGGCAATATACCAGTCACAAAAGTTAACATGTTTTGCAATAGGAAAGGGGCCATAGCACCAAGGGTGGATTTTAGACAATTGTTCTTGAAGGAAAAGGTTCTTGGCATCAAGCCAGACCTTGTCTCCTTTCTCAAAGGTGTCAGATTGGTTGGGTTTTTGTTTGGCCATCTGATTCATGTTTTTTGTTATAACCTCTACAGCATTTTGTTGGTGGATGTCAAGGTCTTTGAGTTGGTCATTAACTGCTGGTACATTTGTGATCTTGAGGAATTGAGGAATAGATGGAGGTATATAGCCATACAGGAGTTCAAATGGTGTCTTTTCATTTCCTGCATGCGGAGTGGAGTTGTACTTGTACTCAAAATGTGATAGTTTATTGGCCCATGTTGTTGGATCTTTGTAGCAATATTTTGAAAGGTATGTTTCAAGTTCTTGGTGTGATTGTTTGGTCACTCCATTGGTTTGGTGATAATATGCTGTGGAGAGATGCATGGTGATTCCAAGAGAGGTGAAAAAGGCTTTTGCTGCCTTGCTTGCCCATTGTGGGTCTCAATCTGCAACAATTGAAGTTGGAATTCCATATCTTGGATAGAAAAACTTAATCAACAACATTGCAATGTCTTCAAACGTTGCTGTCTTGCAGGTTGGTAGTACCATTATCCCCTTTGTGAGTCCACAGTCCACCATGGACAATATAAAGTTGTACCTGTCCAATGTTGTTGGTAAATCAGTGACAAGGTCCATAACAATGTCAGAGAACGGTCATTTTGAAACTGATGGTTCTAGTGGTTAAAAAGATGGTCTGTCAATGTTGAATTGTTGACAGACATGGTAGCCTGCAACATAGTTCTTTACAAACTCACAGAGGCCAGGCCAGGTTTGTTCCAAACAAACTCAATGGATGGTTTTGTTGGTGCCAGGATGTCCAGCGGAATAATGATTGTGGTGTTGGGAAACAATGCATTGTTTCTCTTCTAGAGATGGTTGACTGTTGTCTGGTGGGGTTTTGGATGGTAGAGCATTCGCAAACAGTTCTTTGGGTAAAACTATTCAGTCTTTGTTTTTTTCTTTCCTGTCAATTTCATGATCAGGTTAGCAAGAAAGTACATCGGCAACTGGTATTGTCTTGCCAGGGTGATGGTGAATGGTGAATGAGTACTCCTGGATTTCCATCCAGATGTGGGCTTGCTGTTGGGATGATTTCCTGGCGTCTTGCCAGTAGCAAAGGTTGTCATGATCGGATTGAATCTCAATTTGGTGAGGAGATAAGAGAAGATAGTGTCACCATTTCTCCAGGGCTTGCTTAATAGCAAGTAGCTCCTTGTCAGGCATTCTGTAGTTTCTCTGGGTTGTGTCTAGTGATTTGGAATGATAAGTGCATGGGTGTTTGTTTTCATTACTGTTCTTTTGGATAAGGACACCACCTGTGGTGTAATTGGATGCATTGGTTTTGACAATAAATGGTTTGGAAGTGTTAGGCATGATGAGGACGGGTGTTATGGTCTCGACAACGAACCCCCTGCATTGGTTATACAAGTGGCGCCTCAAACTTCTCGACATTCCAGACTATGAAGAAGTACCAGGCCAATCTACCTCTCCACATGGAACCCCTCCGCCCCCTTGGTACGAGTCCCAGTACTTCAACCACCACCTTCACCAAGTATGGGATAATTTGCTCTTTATCCATATCTATCAGCACGGACTCTACAAGACTACGATTGCTCGGCCCGCACTCACCAGAGCCAACAACTACAGATGGAGGCAGATCGTCGGAGATATGTCCTTCACCCACCCGTATCTGATGGGCCGACCCTACGACCTTTGCCAGACCAACTCCCCTGTCAATTTCTCTATCAGCCACTTCTCCACAACGTCATCGCCTTCGGATCAAGAGAACTCCGATAGCATGGATTCCGTAGATCTGTTGTCTTCCATTTCACAACAAGCTGTTGAATAATGACGGCGATCGGTTGGTTCTAATGTGGACCAGGGATCAAAGCAGTTGTATAAGGTGCAACACGACAAGGGAATCACCCTTGTCGCATCCAAACTATATAGGAAAATACAAAGCGCACAGACCAACTATACAGTTCTTGATCAAACTTTCTCGCGATATAAAAACTAAAAGAAAAGAATAATAAAATTGAATATTGACTTGAACGCTGAGTGTGCTGAGATCCCCGAGATGGCCAATACCACGCGGATTAACTTCTAACACAACCCCCTAATCTGGCGAGTAGAGGGTATGTCGAGGCGTTGCTAAGGAGAGGGCGGGCCCTGTTGAAATTAGAGAAGCAGGGGAACTCCAGAGGAGTCCTAACAGTCACCAGAGAAGAAAGTAGATTAACAGTGAGTAAGACACTGTAAGAGGATAAGAAGTACAAGAGAGAGAACTAAGGTTTATATACAGGACAGGAAATTATCTAAGCTATTCCCATCCCACCATCACATGCATGTCACATGTATCATCACCTGACTGAAGTCACCTGACTGGGAGGAGCAACTCTAACACAACCCCCTGATCTGACCAGTCCAAAACCAAACACAGACCTCTATCTCCTGAGGCCCAACCTAGGAACTGTGTACATCACAGTCTTCTTGCTCACAGCCTTGGTAAACATGTCAGCCAGCTGCTCATCAGTCTTTACATACACAGGATCCACCAGACCTCCATCCACAGCATCTCTGAGCCAGAAAAAGCACAAATCCATCTGCTTCATCCTGCCATGGTGTTCTGGGTTCTTGGCAACACTGATACCAGACCTGTTGTCAACAAAGAGACAAAGAGAGTGGAAGGGGATGGGAGAGTGTAGCCAAACTCAGACAGGATGTTCCTCATTCACAGAATCTCCTTGCTGTTAAAATTGGAAGCAGGGGAACTCCAGAGGAGTCCTAACAGTCACCAGAAAGAAGTAGATTAACAGTGGTGAACACTGTAAGAAGATAAGAAGTACAAAAGAGAGAAGTAAGGTTTATATACAGGACAGGAAATTATCTAAGCTATTCCCATCCCACCATCACATGTATGTCACATGTATCATCACCTGACTGGAGTCACCTGACTGGGAGGAGCAACTCTAACACTTGCCTCCCTCAACAGCTGCCACATACTCAGCCTCAGTGCTGGAAAGAGTGACAAAGCTCTGTCTCTTGGAGGACTATCCCACAGCTCCACCACCAACCAGAGTCACATATCCACCAGTAGCTCTTCCTGTGGCCTTGCAGGAGCCATGAGAGGCATCAGAGTAGGTCAGGAAGATGTCTTCTTCATCTGTGCCCTTGTAGACAAGCTTGTAGTCCATGGTGCCCTTGAGGTAATGAAATAGGTGCTTAACAGCAGCCCAGTGTTGAGGAGCAGGAGAGTGGTTGAACCTTCCAAGGTAGGAGACAGCATAGGCAATGTCAGGCCTGGTCATGGTGGCAAGGTACTGGAGTGCTCCAACTGCAGAGAGATAGGGAATGGACTTCATGTACTCTTGCTCATCAGGAGTGGGGATAACAGTGGACAGCTCAGTGCCAGGAGCAAGGGGAGTGGATAGAGGGTTGGCATCAGACATGTTAAATCTCTCAAGCAGTTCCTGGATGTAGTGCTGCTGGGAGAGTGTAATGGTCCACTTTTGGAGGTCCTGGGTGATCTGGATGGAGAGGAGAACCTTGGTGGGTCCCAGATCCCTGAGCTTGAAGTGCTTGGACAACTCCTCAACAGCAGAGTCCATGGCTGCCTGGTCCTTGGAGACAAGAGTGATATCATCAATGAAGATGGGAACAATGACCTTGACTCCTCCTTTGCAGTACATGTAGATGGAGTTGTCTGACTGGAGTCTGATGTAGCCCAAAGCTTCCAAGATACCTCTGAGCTTCTTGTTCCACTGCCTGGCTGCCTGCTTGAGACCATAGAGGGATTTCCTGTTGAAAGGTAATCCGCGCGTGTTCGGTCATCTCAGGGATATTGGCCTTTTCAGACATTTATTCGATTTATATTTTCTTTTATGATTTACTTTCGATTATTGGTCGTAGGAATTTCACATCAAGAACTATATAGTTGGTCTGTGCGCCGTAGTTTTGTGTATATAGTCTGTACTTGACAAGGTTGTGTTAAAGTCTGACCAGTCTCAGTAGTCACATGATCTGTAGTCACATGCTCAGTAGTGCACAGACCATGTGGATTAGGTATATAAGGAGTGCCTCAGCTCCCATCAATTCCATCTTTCTTCCTCCCATCTGTGTCTGTGTCTGTGTCTGTGTCTAAGCTTTCTCTCTAGTCATCCTCTCTTCTTTCAACAGGTTGACACCTTGTCGCATTGCACCCCAATACTACGCCTTTGTCCCCGGTCACTTAGAACCTTCAACAGGTCTACACCAGCGTCTTATTTTAACATTTCCTGAGCCTGCACATCATGTTGGGTCCTCCAATGTGATATCCCTCAGGCTGCTTCATGTAGATCTCCTCCTCCAAGTCCCCATAGGTGAAGGCAGATGGGATGTCCACAGAGCGAAGGGAATAGCCCTCCCTGGCTGCCAGAGCAAGGATAAGTCTGAGAGAGGCAGGCCTGAAGGTAGGAGCAAAGACCTCTGTGTAGTTATAGCCAGGTCTCTGAGAGTAGCCCTTAGCCACTAGCCTAGCCTTGTACCTCTCAATGGAGCCATCAGGATGCTTCTTGACCTTGAATACCCAGCCAGAGTCAATGAGCTTCTTGCCAGGGGGCAG
>QFDT01000088.1:0-96134 GCA_003315915.1 Macrolepiota dolichaula | reverse complement strand
CGCACTGGGCACAAAGCGCCACGTACATTCACCAGATGGTGCTGTTTCAATGACGACACGTTTTGGACGGTATAGTTCCGCGTTTAGGTTGAGCTTAGTCAAGTCCAGAGAATCCTGGGCATGGGCTGTGAGTGGATCGAAGGTAGCAAAGCTCAGCTTTGCCCCATGAAGTCGGAGGAGACGCGACGATTGTGTTTGATCGAAAGCGCCTGGCTGACTCCCGCCAATTTTCCGTACGCTTGAGGGGCGCGTTGTGGGGTGCGTGTGGTTTAGTATGTCTCCGGTCATAGTGATAATGGAGTGGGTGATTCTTCGTGCTGAACGATGCTTATGCAGGTATCATGCTCCTCTCCTTTGTTCTGACCTGTGAACTAATCACAAGAACTAAATCAATCCACGTGATCCGTGGGGTAATTCAGAGGCTATTGTCCCCACTCAGGCCTTGACAACCATACTATCGGACAGTGCGGCGAGCATGTACTTATTCTTGGCTGGGGGGATGGGCGAGAACGATCAATTGACAAGTGAATGATTTTGAAGCGGAACTTGTGTATTTGTCACCATAGCATATACCAAATAGAGCACTGATCAGAGTGATGGTCCATGACAACATTGTAGACATTCAGCGCTCGGCACTGACTCATTGATTGTTTTCAAGACTACTGTTGACTCGTCCTTGCCTGTAACGTTTTGCCTTAAATCCGACAAATCGTCTATTTCATTTGATCCCCAGATTTCTTTTCCATGACGACACTCAGGACATTTCAGAACGAGATAGATGAGATACACGACCGGGAGGTAGCAAAGCAAAGAGGAAGGATCGTTGCACCCCCGGAGAAAGAAGAAGCTAATCGGGACCAGAGACCGAATACTGTAGCCGCCGCAAAGGGCAAAGGTAAAGATGGTGATTCAAATATTGCTGCCGCCAAATTGGCTAGCAGTGCCGCTGCGATCCGGGCGTCATTATCGGAGCTCGAGGATCGTGTCCTGGTAAGCACGAGGGATCACTCTTCATCATGACACATACTCGGACATAGGAAGGAACTGATACTAATTTGCCCATTGCGGCATCTTATAGAATCATATCCTGTCAAGAAATCCGTCTGAACACGCAACAGCGAGCGACATGATAGCCGAGTTGCTCACGCAACATCATGGCGAATATGTCTTCCGGATAGGGGCACACCCTCCTCATGCGGAGTTGTTCTCTGGGGAGCTAACAGACACGTCACAGGGTTGGGCGGGGACTGAGAGAGCACCAGAACAGATAAAGGAAATCTGTGAGGTGTTCGAGAATCTCGTGGATGAGGTTGGTGGCAAGGTATGTGCCCAGCCAGTGCGTGTACCCAATGAAATGACACCAGGACAGGTATCGTGCCAATTTGAATCAATAAACGGCCTGCATCCCCGGACGACATTGCTATTGCGGTTACCTCCTCCTAACGTCTCGTTGACACCCGAGGTTCGGTGCGCAGTCGTTGGAAATGTGGATAGCGGCAAATCGACCACGCTGGGAGTGCTGACGCGGGGTGAGTTGTTGAGTTTCGATACTTCGGCTCTGCTTAAGCCATCCAGGGTCTCTCGACGATGGGAGAGGAAAGGCCCGTGTTGCGCTGTTCAGGCATAAACATGAGATAGAAACAGGAAGAACCTCAAGTGTCGGAATGGAGGTATGATTAACTCACACTTTCCGGATCTTTTCTCATCCAAGTTTAGATACTTGGGTTTGGTCCGTCTGGAGCACCTATTTTACCACAGACCATCGGGACTGATGAAAACACCGTGAGACACGAGAAGTTAGGTTGGGAAGAGATCTCAATACAAGCAGCCAAGATCGTATCATTCATTGGTATGTTCAGATCTAGCCTCCAGGGATGCATGCGAGTGTCTCATACCTAATAGATCTGGCCGGGCATGAGCGATATCTGAAGACAACACTATACGGCCTGACCTCAGGAGCTCCATCTTGTGTCATTCTAATAGTTGGTGCTAATGCTGGGCTTATTGGCATGTCCAAGGAGCATCTAGCAATAGCTCTCGCCCTGGGCGTCCCCGTCGTTGTTTGTGTAACGAAGGTGAGATCATTCGATACTACTGCTACCAAGACATTAATGACTTCTTTGAAGATTGATATGACACCAGCGCCAAAGCTATTAGAAACAATAAAGCAGGTTACCAAGATCTTGCAGAGTCCTGGCTGCCGGTCAGTGTTTGAGGTCGGGCACCCCGATGATCGTCTGAACACCGTCCCTTCAGGAAGACCCCTGTGTTCGTGAAAAATGCGGAGACATCCGTTGAGTTGGCAACATCCTTCGGTTCCGAGAGGTAGGTACCTACGAGCACCAGGCTATAAAATCACTTGAATTCCCTCAGAATATGCCCGATATTCCAGATATCAAATGTAACCGGGGAGGGCCTCGACCATGTAGGCGATTAACATCAAACGGCATTTGCTGTGCGCTTACCGTGTTTAACCACGCAGCTACGGACCTTCCTCAACTTATTACCTTCCAGCGAACACGATGCCACGAAGTTTGCCGTTGATCAACCTCTAGAAGTGAGTCCATTTCCACCAGAGAAGATAACGAGCTCACTGCACAATTAGATATCTATTATTGAGACATGGTCTGTTCCCTATGTAGGGACAGTGGTCAATGGTATCATAAATTCTGGGGTAGTTAAGGCGGGGGATACCGTTCTCTTGGGACCGGATGCAAATGGCAATTATCGCGTTACCGCGATTAAGAGTATGCATCGGAAACGGTGAGATGGTCTCATACATTTCTCAAACAGGTTATTAAACTAGTTATACACCAGCGCGACTGTGGCCACTGCTGAGGCAGGTCAATGCGTTTCTCTTGCGCTGAAACGTGTGAAGCGAGCGGAAGTGCGGAAGGGAATGGTTTTAGTGCCAAAGACCGATACACCACCTCGAGGTAGGGGTTCACCCGGGGCATGAAAATTTAGACTGCATTAAATCACCACCCTAGCTGTCTCGCGGTTTGAAGGCCAAGTCCTCATCTTATAGTAAGTTCCATTGTCAAATCTGGACACGCCTCTTCTCACTTCACCCCCAAGTCACAACACGACCTTGCAACGCAATTATCAGGTATGTTCCGCTTTGACTCCAAGAGCTCAGTCAACCGACGGATGAGTGTTAGGCTATGCTGCATTGTGGAGTAGGTGTCGTTATCGATCCTAGCCAGGAATATTATCTCAGGTCTTTGCAACCAGGCGATACGGCAGACTGTGCGGATAGTAGGAATGGATCATCCACAGGGAGTTCTTCGTACAGGAGACCGCGCAAGGGTGCAATTCGAATTCATATCACATCCGGAGTTCGTCAAGGAAGGCATGAAGCTTTTGTTTCGCGAGGGAAAGACGAAGGTGCGCCGTTGAACGCGTGTATCTCGTAATTTTCATAATGTCTTCTGATATGAAAATTCCACGACAGGGTCTCGGAGTCATCACAAAACTATTATGAGGAACATATGATGGAGTGAAGACAAGGCAAGGGCGAATCTGAGGGTCGACGATGCTTCTCATATCTCCTATTTACGCTCGGGGTGGCAGCAGTATGTGCTATTTATGAGCATGTGAGTAATAGAATCAATGTAGCACTAGAAGTTTGTTGTTTTCAGATGCACACAGAGCCCAAGCTCAGAGCTAGCCTGTACTAGACCAATAACAGCCGTGGTGACAACAAGGCAAGGACAAGGGCGACCGGGCGCTCAGCCACGAGGGCTAGGTGGATACTGTGAGAATTGCACAGGAATGGAAATCCGCAGCACGCTAAGTCGAAGCAGCTATTTTTGGAACGGTTAAATCTAAATCATAGGTGACATCGGGAAGCAGCAGGGCTATGTACCTAAAAATATTAACACAGGGCTGACTGGTCGTCATTTCCCCTAACGAACAACTAGCACACCTTCACCAGCTGGTCTCCATCATTACAAATTTCTCTCCCCGCTCCTCCCTTCCTCCCACTACCCCCTCCCACACCCCTAATTCATGCCAATCGCTGCCTCTTCAGCGTCGTGGGTTTCGTCGGCGCCGCAATCAACGAGAAAGGATGGATGGATCAACTTGGTGAGCACCGGTTTCATTTGGGAGCCCGCGATACTGGCTTGCTGACTGGAGAACTAAGCCGAGCGAGGACTCATCTATCTACCCCCTCGGTGCCCGCTCAAGTTTTGCCACTTTGTCCGATCGGGTACGTCCTATAATTGCTTCTCAAGCCGTGTAATCTTGAACGCTGGACTTCTCTAGTATTCGTTCTCACACAACCCTCACGACTGGGGCTTGGACTTGTCACCAAACAATGTTGAAGACGATGATGCACTGCATATGCCGACGAATAAATCAAAAGCAACGAGAAGGCATCGAGTGTTTTCGGAACGAGGAATCAGGAATTGCGGGTGCTTGTTACTCTTGGTTACAGGACTTCTGGCGTTATTGTAGGTTTGAGCGCATTGGCATTGCGTTGGCCCTGACCCTATACCTCGCTCAACAGTATTGCCTGGCCTGTCATCACAGCGGCGACGAAACGGCCATTCACTAATAATGGGGCATTTAACGTCGGCGGCATCAACTCTTCCGGACAGGTATGATAATCTCGTCATATTACATGTGTTAGGAAAACTCACTTCATCCCAAGATACCTGTCATGCCAGGTAATTGGGGCCTGATTGATATCGATACCCCCAAGGAAGTCTATACAATACCGTCCTGGAATGACCCATCAAAACAAATGCAACTCATATTCTCCGACGAGTTCAATGTGGACGGACGAACGTTCTATCCTGGGGAAGATCCATACTGGGAAGCGGTTGACCTACACTATTGGGTTGGTTCCGCACACGGTTTGGAGCGTTGGAGACTTGATTGTTGATGGACTCCAAACAGGCAACGAATAATTTGGAGTGGTATGATCCTGAAGCGATCATCACAGAGAATGGTTCCCTAGTCATCACTCTCTCACAAAAGGAGACTCACGATCTGCATTACGAAGGCGGTGAGTAAACCCCGCCACCCCATTTTGTTCGGCTGTCGTGGAAACGAGTGGAACTCACAACTTCGCGAAATTTGATTTTAGGGCTCATGTCGACATGGTACGTGTCTTTCGTCATAGCTGAGCTAAATATAGCTCACGTATCCTATGAATAAAATTCTCAGGAATAAGTTTTGTTTTACTGGTGGCTATATTGAAGCCAGCGTACAGCTTCCGGGATTCAACAATATTTTGGGATTCTGGCCTGCGATCTGGACAATGGGAAATCTTGGACGAGCCGGGTATGGCGCTTCGCTGGAGGGAACGGTACGTCCCTTGGTCCGCTTATCACCCCATTTCTTCTTTTGTCCAATCTTCATATCCTTTCCACCCCCCACCCGCCGCAGCCCCGATCATAACCTAATAACCACCCTCTTGTTTTCAACTGTTTCAGTGGCCCTATACCTATGATATTTGTGACGTCGGTACCGTCGCGAACCAGACGGTGGACGGGCTCCCAGCGGCAGCGACTATTGATGGGGATCACAAACGCGGCGGTGTTTTATCCTATCTTCCAGGGCAGAAGCTGTCGCGGTGTACTTGTGCTGGCGAGTCACATCCCGGACCGAAACATTCCGATGGAACATTTGTTGGACGGGCTGCTCCAGAAATAGATGTTTTCGAAGCCCAGGTACGCATCGACGCCGCCCAGCTGTGTATGAGTTCCTTGATTTTGTTATAGATCAATCAAAATACGTTGATAGCGGATGTTTCGCAGTCTGCACAATGGGCGGTATGTTCACACATCATCCGACTCTTGCGCTGTGCTGATGATTGTGGTTATGCATCCAGCCGTTCAACCGCGCTTACATTTGGGCCAATACATCGGACAATCTCATCATTGCGAATCCGGCTTTAAGCGTACAGAACACGTTTGTTGGCAGTGCTACACAACAAGCGACATCTGTCACGACCAACACTAATCCAAGCTGCTATGAGTTGGATGGAGGCTGTTATTCTATATATGGATTTGAAGTGCGCCGGCTTCTATTGATATTCTCATCTCATAAATTTTAACTGACTGGTTGATTAGTATAAGCCCGGTTTTGACAACGGCGTGAGTATCATGTCACTCCAAATTTATGAGAGTAGTAACTGATGAATATTTCACTCCTAATAGTATATCACCTGGATATCCAGCGGCCAAGTATCATGGACACTTAGAGGTCCTGGTTTGGGACCAGATCCCAGCGTTCAGATTGGCGCGAGACCTGTACCACAAGAACCTATGGTATGATTCTCCTCACTGTGCCTATTATCGTTGTATCTAACATGCCCGACCTCTAGTATCTCATAATGAACCTGGGGATGTCGACGAACTTTGGTCCGGTTGACCTGGACCACCTGCCGTTCCCTGCACATATGCGCGTTGATTACATACGTGTATATCAGCCCGAGGACGAGATCAACATTGGTTGCAACCCGAAGGACTTCCCAACAGAAGATTATATCAATCAGTGAGTTTGTCGGTCGTATCTGGGGGAAGGGTCCAGTTGTTGACTGTTGAGTTTAGATACATAGAGGCTTATACCAATCCGAACCTGACAACATGGGTGAACGATTTCCAGCAACCGTGGCCAAAGAATTCGTTCCTGAGTCAGTGCTGAGCGTTGACTGATTCCCAACGCTTTCATACACTCTTTGCCTGTATCATTGCCATGTATCCTTATCAAGTAAACCCCCGTTCGCATACATACACACTCATTTATAGTACTTGGACACACTCAAAATTTATCATATATACTGTTCAATCTGACATTTTTAGACACATATATGTTTATATTTCTTCTTGCACATTCTGGCTTGATGCCTTTTATTTTTGCATTTCAACCGGACTAGGACATATTTGACATTTGGACAACTTTATGTGAATAGAAATTAGTCTCTGTTCGTTTGTACCTTGCGCCGCCTGGCTGGGGCAAATAGGGGTCGTCCCCGAAGTACGCCAACATACAATAAATTCAGAGTCCATAGGGTATATAATAATTAATGTTATGTTTGTAGGGACGCCAAGGGGAATGAGATCAAGATTGAATCATATTTTGTTCTCGGGGCTGAGGGAGACTGGCACTTATTTAAAGGGGCTCGGTTTGGGTTCAGACACATATCCTTGTCCCCGTAAGAGAAACCCGAGAAGGCTGGCCGACTGGTCATCAACAAAATGACCTCTAATAATATAATCATGTATAAACCTTTTGTCATACTGAGACTCCCTCAAGCTCTCGAATACGTCTAGTAATTGAGTTGAGCTGGTCACACGTTACTTCCTTGCATGCATAAACTTACTGACATGTCATGGTTACCTTTTCTTACACGTATGTATCCTCTCCGGATCAATTTTCGATATACATTTTAGTATTATCGATTTCAGAAACCACACACGACGTTCATGACCTGACTGGCTTCTAAAATGAGTTGTTCACGACTCTATGTTCTAGAGCCAAAGACGCTATTCCAGCGTAAGATATGCCTGGTACCACGCATCTCATAAAGTCAGTCCTTTGAGAGATCTGTTTTGGGTAGCACGATTGATGATGTCAGAGAGTGAATATTCACTTGTATACATTCATGACAATGGTCGTATATCAACACAAACAGGGTAAATGGATTGTCTGGAGAGTGCAACTCGCACCAGATGGTGTATCATTCCCAGTTTGGAGGTAGAGATCGTAGAATGACGGGTTGCTCGTGGCGCAGGCGATAAAGTTGAGTTGACGAGGTGCGGTCGTGATAATGGTATCGCCCTCCAAGCCCCAGTCGGTGGTAGTGGCAGTAGCGTCAAGAGTAAGAGGTTTGTAGGACGTGGAGGCACCGGTGTTGACGTTGAGGTAGAGTTTGCTGCCATTGGATTGGTTGAGGGAGATGGTGCCGGAGATGGTGAAATAACCGGAGGATGCTTCAGGGCCGAGCTGGGGCTTGCCGCCTGTTTGATTTTGATTAAAGATGGTGAGGTAAGTTGGGAGATTACATGTGCACTGACCACTGTTCTGTAGATAGAAGTGGTAAACAGGACTTTGGACAGCACGGATCTGCGATCCAGAGGGAGTGGCAGCAGCTGTCGTAGAAGAGGAAGAGGAAGAGGAGGTAGGGGTGGGCGTGCTAGTGCTGGCAGTTCCTGGGAGACATTGGGAGTAGTCTGCACGGAGGTTTTGAATATTTTTTCTACATAATTCCGGCAGGACGCACCAGGGTTGCTGTAGGTGCAAGTATAACCAGAAACACAAGTGGTGGAACCAGACCTTGTTGGGGATGATTGAATAGTGCTATCGGATGAGGATGATGGATGGTTACCAGTTCGCGCCGCCACACTGACCCCATGCCGGGGACTGGGCGTTGGCACCACCAAGGGCGAATGAGAGGAGGGTTGCAGCTGCCAAAGTGAATAAATGCATGTTTCGTTGTGTCAAGAAGACCAATGTGGAGACCTTTTATACATGTTATGATATGTCGGGATAAAGCTGGGATGTCCTCGCAAATGAATGAACGGATGGGCTAACGTCGGAGGTGGAGAGATAGCAGATGTGATTGTGTGACGTCACTGTTGTATGACACAGCCCTGGCTGTGGAGTAAGCGCTCAGCCAACGATGGCTCTGACAGTCCACCAGCGCTGTTGCCAGCTTCTTCTCGTCCTCGTCGTCCTTGTTCTTGCTCTCCTTGCCTCTTACCAGTACTCCCTCTGGTCTGCATCACACACACCCCACCTTCATCCCTCACAACTAGTCCATATGCCTCACACCAAAGGAAAGTATAGCGTTGGATAGTAAGTTGCTCTCCTCCTGCCTGTCCACACCTATTCACCTTCTGTCCTCAGCTTCACAAACTGGTAACATTGGCCCTTCATATAGCTCTTGGACGTACGCTCACTATTCTGCAGGGGTATCTATGGTCGTAAATACCCTCCCTCCCTAATCCCCGCCAACGATCTCACGTATGTCCCTACGTCCCACTCCACCTCCCAGGCCTCAACTCTCTTTACTTAGCCATATCCTATATGCGTTTGCAAACGTTCGTGCGGACTCTGGCGAGGTCTTCTTGTCCGATCTCTGGGCAGACCAAGATATCCACTATCCTGGCGATTCCTGGAACGACAGTGGCACCAACCTCTATGGCAATTTCAAGGCCATCTACAAACTCAAGAAAGAGCATAGGCACCTCAAAGTTCTCTTGAGTATCGGAGGATGGACTTACTCTCCCTCTTTCCACCCTGTGGTTATCAATCCTGTCGCCCGTGCCAAGTTTGTCGAATCATCTGTCCAATTGCTCGAGGACTATGGGTTGGATGGGCTGGATATTGATTACGAGTATCCCTCGAACGATGCACAAGCGAGAGGCTATGTCGACCTTTTGCGTGAGCTTCGCGCTGCTCTGGATAAACACGGCAGGGAAAAGGGTCCTGATTGTCACTTTTCTCTTACTGCAAGTCTCTTCCCTCTCCAACATTCACATTGACTCATACGTTTCTAATAGATTGCCGCTCCATGCGGTCCTGATAATTACAAAAAACTTTACGTAGCCGAGATGGACCAAGTCTTGGACTTCTGGAACTTGATGGCGTACGATTTTTGTACGCGCATATATCCGCTCTCACATTCGTTCCAAACTTACCTTTCCTGCCTTATGGTCCGCAGCTGGCTCCTGGGATAGCACAGCCAATCACCAGGCCAATCTCTATGGTCCCCCCTTGAACGCTCATGAGGCCGTCCATTTCTACATCTCCCATGGCGTCCCACGCTCCAAGCTCGTCCTCGGTATCCCTCTCTATGGACGTTCTTTCACAAACACCGGCGGCCTTGGTAAACCCTACTCTGGTATTGGTCCGGGTACATGGGAGGCTGGTGTTTACGACTACAGAGTTATGCCCCTCCCTGGTTCCTTCGTCTACCGCGATGAGAAGTTTGGTGCGAGTTGGACATACAACCATGAAACAAGAGAGTTGGTCAGCTATGATAATGAAGATGTAGCAAAATGGAAAGGAGAATATATCAAAAAAGAGGGTCTCGGTGGAAGCATGTTTTGGGAGTTGAGTGGTGATAAGGAGACGCACAGGGAGGGTATGGACGGTGGTTATGGAAAAGATCCACAACCCGGTATGAGCCTTGTCAAAGTTGTCAAGGATGCTATGGGTGGAATTCATAATGGGGAGAATTGGCTACGATACGACAAGAGCAAGTTTGACAATATGCGTCAAGGCATACCTTCTTGATTTACATCTCTTTTTATTTGCGTACCTGGTATTTAGCATTACTCATAGACTGGTATACCTTGCATAATAACATTCAAAGACACCTCATGACAATTTTTGAGAACAACAAACGTTCATCATTTAAAGTCACAAACTTCTTTACAGTGTCCATGATCCGTATATACTCAAACTTGGTCAACAACCTGAGACTTGAGTGCCCCGGAGAGCACTTGTCCCCCTGCAACAGGACGCGCAAGGCGATTCTCTCCTGCATTGACCAGGAAACTCGCAATTGCAAATCCATCCGAGTTACGGAATGCTGTACCCGCACATCAGCAGACAGCTACATATCATACTTGGATAACCCATCAAGATACTCACTGACGTTCCTCATGGAAAAGTACGTCGCATTCAGTGACTTGGCCGAAAGGGAGAGCGTGAAGAATCCTCTGAAGAAGCCCTCGCTCCATTGCAAATCGATATTGTCTCGGACTAGAAGCGAGGAAGTGTTGACAGCTCGGCCAAAGTTCGTCGAGCTGAAAAGCCCGGTGGGGGATGTTGTGCCCGTTCCGGCAAACTCAACTCCAATGGCACCTTGTCCGGTCGCGGGGTTATAGCTGCAGGTACAGTTTCCTCCACGGTCGGATTTATACACGGTATCGGGGAAACACTCACGTCATCGTATCATTGATATCTGCGACATGGTTGATATCAGCTATTGAACGCGTTAGGCCAGGTGTGTACTTACGTGCAAGGTCGGATACCCAATTGGCGTGACTATCTCCTGATAGGATAACAGTGTTGTCAATCTTGTTGTTGTACAGATGATCGAGAATGCGGTTTCTGTTCGTGCGGTAGCCATCCCAGGCATCCTGTGGCAAACATAGCTTCAGCTGAGTCTTTTCGCTCGAACAGGAGTTAGAGTCATACATAATCAATTGCTGAGAGATAATATTTGTCAGGTTTGGTTGAGAACTGAGCAAGGTCTGAACTCACAGCCTAGCTCAATGAGTTGGGTGAATACGATTTGTTGACTGTGTTATAATGTTCACGGATGGAGTCCAACACACGACAGGAGAATACACACCCAAGGACACGCCAGACGGCCCCACGCGATTTGGATTGATCAAGTGTATCCATTAGCCCTGGACAAACATTATAAACATCCGTATATAAATTAATCATAAAAATAAACACACATTTCTCTTGGTTGGCCCCCATCAGAGATCTGCGGGATTCATCGGCAAGGGATACGACGACTACGTAAAGCAAGAGTGTTCGATCAAGCTGATCAGTTGCCCAGGATATCTGCGACACTTACGGGCTAAAAGGAACAGGGGTTACTGAGGGGTAAAGGGACAACGACACAAGGCTTACCGTGGTTGTATCCAAGCTATCCATTAGGTGGGGTTTGATTTATCAGGTAATACTATACTCATGAAAAAAATGCCTACATCAGTGAGGTCACGGTTGTAGTTACCTGGAATAGGTCAGGACCTTTCTCCATCGTAAACCACACAAGCCACTTACGGGTGTCAAGCATAGACAAATCAACCAGTTTTCCTATCTGGAAGTTTCTCCAGATACGGAGCTGGTCTCCGACGTCGACTTGGCGGATGGGCATCCATTCGTGGTAGGCGCGGACACCCGCGAATTTCCTATCCGTGTAACACGCTCCAGAGGGAGAGAAAGTACATCCCGCAGTGCTATCATTGGAGTCTGATGTACCTGCTTTCCATCCATTATTCGCAATCTATGGTCAACTGTGGTGTGAGGAGAGAAAATGAATTAGAAGAATTTGAAGCTCACCTCATGGTCGTCCTAATACAACAATAAATGCATTAATCGAGGGTATGTTATTAGATCGAGCAGTAGACATACCCTAAGAAAATGCAATCAGTACTTGTTCGGAGAGCAAAATAGAAGATGTAAATGGCGTACCAAACAGTGATCCAAGGAGCAGACTGGTGAGCAAATTGCAGATCAGGATCGGACCTATATTGCCCCAAGCGTTGTCGATAGTCATGGATAGTAGCCAATTCACGACCTAGAACTGCACGACCAATTGGGGCCCTACACGGGTTGTCCGGTATGAGATGGACGTTTCTCAACAGAAAAATAAAATGAGATCACACACCCGTTCCCAGGGGTTTCATATATCTAGTTCATACTTCAACCTAGCTGCGTTGAAGAGGATGGAAGCTTGATACTCACGTAGTCACCAAGGTGGACGAAGATGTCAGCGGAGGTATTGTGTGCAGCATACCCGTAGGCGTTGAACCAGCCTATCCCACTCATAAGAAGCATGTAGGAGATGGACAAAGGAGAATCACCCACCAGCTTGGAATTGAGAGCAGGAAAAGACAGCCAATGTCAGCGGTTCACCCCCGTTGACTTTTTCGGCCGGTGCTGTAAAGTGCGGGTCGGAAGAGCCAATCTACCTTGGTTGGATGCTCAACTCACTGTTGGGGCTAGCCACAGTCCTCGTCGTGCCAACGGGGCTGAGTATTGTAGGGTTTGTACAGTCTGCGAATTGGAAGAAGTACTTGGTATCGGGTTTCAGTCCGGTTGCCTCGACTTTAACCGTGAAGTCGACATCATAGGTTGTGAATGCTTCTCCTGTATCGACAGGGTGCCCAAGATCCTGTGTCGTTCCGATTTTGAAAGAGACACAAACAGGTACACTTTGATCCGGTAACTGGCCAGAGCTGGTTGAAAGCGGTTCTGCGCGAGTCCAAAGGATTATGGACGTGTCGAATGGGTCACCCTATGCACCAGGGCGAGGGCGTGAGTGTGGCTTTCACTATAGCTTGGACAAGCCGGATTAGGGACATACGCTAGCAACTATGTAGACACGAGCGTGGGTTAGCCGTACAATCCAAACCTTAAATCAGGTTGTAATAATTCACCGGAATGTGTGAAGTTCACTCCTGAGCTCCAAATAGAAATCGCCTAACAGGGTCTCAATGATGGGTCATCGTGCTAGAAGGCTGGTAGGGGCTCGTACGTTACTAAAGTCGGAAGTGAAAAATCCAGGGTATGGTTCATCTTTGAATTTACTGGCGTCCACCGTGTCCCTTCGGACGGGGTGTATGTTTCTTCGACTTATTGCATGTGTATCGTGCGCGAACTGCCCTTCGGTGTTAAGAGACCCGATCCTGACTTTCTGAAAGCTAATACACCCACCTGAGGCTCATCAAAAAAGGGCGAGCGAAAGGCTAAATTCTTGTCGAGCTTGGCAACAGAGGCCGATGCCCCGGTGAGGAAAAAGAGGGGTACGATAAAGCGCCACATCCCCAACAGTATGTACGCTGAGGGCGACATACCTACTCAGCTCGTATTTATATTGCATTGCCATCCCGTTGGATATCCAACACACGTTCGTCGTTATCGGCGACGGATTGTGGCGAAGAGGTGGTGAGGTAGGTGCACTGAGAATGTCACATTTTCTCGAGGGAGTGGGTTCGTAGAAGGTCATCAGACCTATGGACCATTCATCTCCTGGTGAAATTGTCTAAGATGACATAAAGGTAGCGCATGAAGAACATTCTTTCGAAGTCGCTTGGGGTGTTCTATATCCCAGTGTTACTTCCTTGCACAAAACAAAAGCCGCTCCGGTACGAGTTGGGAAGCGAGACGCACACGAACATTTTCATGAGAATAATATTTGCTGTACCTTAATATATGTAGCCAGTAATCGCTTGGCATCACCCTTATATTGTGCCTTGGAGCCACTACACTAGTCATCTCTCACACTATATTCAGCGTTCAATCCGGGAGACGAACTGGCATCACTAATTGACCACCTGAGACTTTAGCGCTCCAGAAAGGACTTTCCCCCCTGCAACAGGGCGGGCAAGACGGTTATCCCCCGCTTTTACCAGGAAGCTTGCGATGGCAAAACCGTCCAAATTCCGGAAACCTGTAGAAGTGGTAACTGAGGACATCAACTTATTCCACCAATGTAACGCTACTTACTGACGTCTCTCATCGAGTAGTATGTCGCGTTAATGGCCTTTGGAGAGACTTCGAGTGTGAAGAAACCTCTGAAGAAACCCTCGCTCCATTGGAGGTCAATGTTGTCCTTAACGAAAACTGACGAGATGTCGGTCGCAACGTTGAAAGTGTTGCCATCAAAAGGCGCAGTCGTAGAGGTTACACCTGTTCCAGCGAACTCGACACCAATTGCGCCGTGGCCAGTGAAGGGATCATAACTACCACCTGGGTCAAACGCTGCCTAGCCTCTCATATGAATTCACTCACGTTTTAGTGTCATTGGTATCTGAAATTTGAGTGTTTTGACTGTAGCAAAATTTCAGTAAAATCAAAAAATCACTCACGCGCGAGGTCAGATACCCAGTTCGCATGGCTGTCTCCTGACAAAATAACAGTGTTGCTGATATTGTTGTCGTATAAATGGTCAAGGATGCGGTTTCGATTAGCGCGATAACCATCCCAGGCATCCTATGAGAAATTTTCAGCAGTTTTTCAGTAGCATGAATGTTGAATATTTACGAAATCAAGGACTTCCGAGGGGGAGAGTCAGTAACATCATTTAACGCTTAGATTGTTCACTGATTCACTTACAACCACCTTCGCTAAGTTCAATGAACACAATTTGCTGACTACCGATAAGACCCAATAGGTAAGATGTTGAGAGAAGGACTGCGAATGCATACCCGATGACGCGCCAAATTGCTCCACGAGACTTGGACTCAGAAAGGGTATCAAGCAGCCCTGATGAAAGGTTCAACAAGGTATTCAGGTACCAATGTGATGGGAATGCCTACACTTCTCTTGATTGGGACCCATTAAGGATCGGCGGGGTTCATCAGCGAGTGATCCGACAACTGCCATGAAGAAAGAGATCATAAGGCCACCGCACACATTCTCTTCAGTCTAAGTCTCACAAGCTGATGGTGCGGAAGATTATGTATAATTAGTATCGCAGATTGGCCAGCGAGGCGTTAGACGCTTACCTGTATTGTATCCAACCTACAAGTATTGTTCGAGATTTGATCAATTGTGATATTTAAAGATCTTGAGTACAGAATCACGTACATCAGTGACGTCGCGATCATACTGGCCTGCAATTGTTCACTAGAGTGCCCTTGGTATGTGATGCTAGTTACATACGGGTGTCAAGCATGGATAGGTCAAGTAGCTTTCCTATCTGGAAGTTTCTCCATATGCGGAGCTGGTCTTTAGCATCCACTTGACGGATAGGCATCCACTCGTGGTAGGCACGGACGCCGGCAAGTTTTCTATCAGTAAAACACGCCTCAGATGGCGAAAATGTGCATCCAGCAGCCGTATCATTGGAGTCTGTCGTGCCTGCCTTCCAAGCATTATCTGCTATCTGTAGTCGAGGTCAGCCAATGGGGATTTTACCAAGGTTCAAAGTTTACACTAACTTCGTGGTCATCCTATATGTTAGGATCAGGTCAAAATTGTAAGAATGTAAATCTCTGGTTGAGTAACTCACCCTAGTGATAAAAGAAAATATTGCCTGGTCAGAATAAACGGATATAATAATAATGAGACGGAAGGTACTACCAAACAGTGATCCAAGGAGCAGATTGATGAGCGAATTGCAGATCTGGGTCGGATCGGTATTGTTCCAAGCGCTGACGATAATCATGAATAGTAGCCAGCTCCCGGCCAAGGACTGTACGACCAATTTCGTCACTGACATAAAATACTGGTTATTCATCGGTGGCGGTACGAGCATCCACGACCACATACCCGCCGCCGACAGATTCATATATCTGAGACGGGTTCAGTCGAAGGAGAAATAGAACGGAAATATGGGCGCTCACATAGTCCCCAAGATGAACAAAGATGTCAGGCGTAATGTTATGTGCAGCAAACCCATAAGCATTGAACCAGCCTTAGTTGTACAGTCTTAGACGTTCTGCGAACGTACAAAACAGGAAAGAGCTCACCCGCCTGGAATTGAGAGCAAGAGAAGACGCCAAGGGTCAAAGGTTTACCACCATTAACCTCTTCAGCTGGCGCTAAGGTCCAATGGTCAGGCTTGTACGCCACTATCTTTGTGGGGGAAACTTACTGTTTACACTGGCCAATGTCCGTGTCGTTCCAACAGGACTGGCGGTTTTCGGGTTAGTGCAGTCCGCAAATTGGAAGAAATACATTGTGTCAGGTTTCAATCCGGATGCCTCGACTTTGACTGTGAAGTCAACATCATAGGTAGTGAAGACCTCCCCCGAGTCAGAAATTCGCCCAGAGAAATCCCTCGATGTCCCAATCTTGAAAGAGACACAAACAGGTACACTTTGATCTGGCAGTTGACCGGAGCTGGACGGGAGCGGAACGGCACGCGTCCAGAGAATGACCGAAGTATCAAACGGATCACCCTAATGGCCAAGGTCAATCGTAATTCAGACTTGCTACACAAAACATACGCTTGCAACTGAATGGGATTCGCTGAGTTCAACAATTCTAGATATCAAAGCTCATTGCTCACCAGAATGTGTAAAGTTTACTCCAGAACTCCAGATTGTTGGCGCCTATGGAATGCGTATTGCTCTCTGGTCAAGCAGGTGGGGGAGTCGGTTACATTTGATGCCTTACATTGCTAAAATCAGAAGTAAAGAAGCCAGGATACGGTTCGTCTTCGAAATGACTCGCGTCGACGGTATCTCTTCTGGCAGGTTGGATATTCCTTCGACTGATCGCAACCGTATTGTGAGCAAACTATCAATAGAGCATGAGCCTAACAGCATTCCTTGATAATCAAATAACATACCTGGGGCTCATCAAAAAAAGGTGAACGGAAAGCTAGATTGTTATCAAGCCTAGCAACATCAGCGTAGGCAATGCTGGCAAAAACAAGGGATAGAGGCAAAAGGCGCATCCTTGACAACGCCTGAGCGCAGTGCTTCGGGCTTGAAGCTTGAATGCCTAAGCCTGAACCTTGGAATAACCTCCTGTCTGTTGGGACTTGTATTTATGAAAGAGGATCTATCCATGCGATGCAAACACGGGTTAACGTCTCATGGTGTCTCGTAAGCAGACCGAGCGCACGTTCGTAATGACTGAAGGGGTATCTTGTGAAAAGCATACGCGAATTGTGGGAAAAAAATAACAAGTGCTGCTAGAAAGCTTTAATTTACGTTCAACCCACCATACCCTATTCCCTCGCCACGAACATTCCCTGAATAAATATAACTTTTTCATATAGAAGTTTGGTGTCGAATTCATCTGTCAAGCTTCCGAATAGACCGGAGCTTTTTTCACGGGCTCCTACAAACGAAAATGGAAATTGTATCCCGTGCGGTGCCCAGCATTCGGTCCCGCTGTACAAATATACATATGGTAATCGTATCAACTTCGGCCTTGCGAGTATAGGCCGAGGGTTCAAACCACAAATCCCAAGCAGTGAATGTGCCAGGTTGCCCCAGAACGCACCCGGGACGGTCAGGGCTCCAACACTCAGTACTCGGTGTACTCAGGCCTCAGGATGCATGGGTCGTGTTTCAACTTTTTCAAGATGTGAAAGTAGAGGCAGGGAACTTGTACACCTGGAGTGCATGAGGATGACGCTTGCATCATATGGCTGGTGATTCAGGTGCCAGTCTCAGAGGATTAAAATAGGTACGGATGTCCTGGAATCCCCGTAGTGGTTCCCAATAAAAAACAACACAATGCTGACATATTTCCTGACGAACTCAGGGCATGGCGCACGCGCTGCCGGATGTTGCGAAACCCTTTAGGAATAGGGTTCGCATTGCACTGGGATTTACAGGGGATAGGGCAGCAACGAAAAATAAAACAATGGGTCAGTTTATCAAAAGAAAGAGGATGGGGAGGCTTGGTGAGTCTACCCGAGAGTAGGCATACAAAGGAGGAAAGAAGGTACAAGAGAATGGGTAGCAAGCAGTGCTTTTGTTAACAGTTATATGCATTCATGATTGGCATATCTTGCATAATAACATTCAAACCGTGCGTCGTGTCAATTTTCGAAAACAACAACAAACGTTCAATATTCAAAGTCACAGATATCTCAACATGTACAATGTCCATAATCTGCATACAATCAATCTTTAAGCTGAGACTTGAGTGCCCCAGAGAGCACTTGTCCTCCTGCAACGGGACGCGCGAGGCGATTCTCTCCCGGATGAACCAGGAAACTCGCAATTGCAAACCCATCCGAGTTACGGAATGCTGCATCCACACATGAGCCAACAGCCATATAACACTTGGATAATCCATCAAGATACTCACTGACGTTCCTCATAGAAAAGTACGTCGCATTGAGTGACTTGGCCGAAAGGGAGAGCGTAAAGAACCCTCTGAAGAAGCCCTCGCTCCATTGCAGATCAATGTTGTCTCGGACAAAGATCGAAGAGACGTTGACGGCTTGGCCAAAGTTTGACTGACTGAAGAATCCGGGGGTGGACGTTGTGCCTGTTCCAGCAAATTCGACTCCAATGGCACCTTGTCCGGTAGTGGGGTTATAGCTGTAGGGTACAGTTTTTTACATACCTGGATTCGTGCACGATATTGAAAGAACACTCACGACATCGTATCATTTATGTCTACGACATGGCCGATGTCAGCTCTTGAACACGTTAGATCAGGTGTGTACTTACGTGCAAGGTCAGATACCCAGTTGGCGTGACTGTCCCCCGATAGAATAACGGTATTGTCGATCTTGTTATTATACAAGTGATCGAGGATGCGGTTTCTATTCGAGCGGTACCCATCCCAGGCATCCTGTGGCGAACACAATTTTAGATGAGTCTCCTATTGGTTGAGGAAGCTTGGACCGTACGAAATCGATTGCTAGGATATGATGTTTGTTATGATATGGTCGGGAATTATGCAGTATCCGGACTCACAGCCTTCCTGAATGAGTTGGCTGAACACGATTTGTTGGCTGTATGACAATGTTCATAGATGAAAGTTGGCATAGGATGGCAGAACTACACACCCGAGAACGCGCCAGACGGCCCCACGGGATTTTGATGCAGACAGGGTATCCAGGAGCCCTATTGTGCAGAACCCTCAGCGTGATGTTAAAGGGGTTGATTTCTGTAAGGTGGCACGAACACTTCTCTTGGTTGGCACCCATTAAGGACCTTCTTGGTTCATCAGCAAGCGATTCGACCACTATAAGTCAAGAGCAATCTCAAAATCCTGTTGAGTAACATAGAACAGGAGACAGACATTCTGAGATAGTACGTGAGCCAAAATTCAGTGTCAGCGATGATGAAACTCACGGCGGTTGTAGTTGACCTATGATAGACAAGAGCAAACTTCGTCAGTGACCGTTACCCTGAGCACATAACAAAGATCGCATACATCGGTTACATCGCGATCATATTGACCTATGACGACATAATCAGTCCTATCACTTTTGGGCCCATCAACTACCTACGAGTGTCAAGCATCGACAGATCGAGCAATTTTCCTATCTGGAAGTTTCGCCATATACGGAGTTGGTCTTTGGCGTCGACCTGTCGGATAGGCATCCATTCGTGATATGCGCGAACACCAGCGAATTTTCTATCTGTGAAGCATGCACCGGAGGCAGAGAATGTGCATCCCGCAGTCGTGTCATTGGAGTCAGTGGTACCCGCTTTCCAGGCATTATCTGCAACCTGTGATGATGCGAAGTCAGTACTCAATCAGGCGCCTAGGTATACTTGGACCAACCTCATGGTCATCCTAAGGGAAAGGGGTGTTCGTTTCATTTATTGTCGTCAATAGTAATGATGAAATGCTTACCCTGCCATTCGGGAAGGAAAGGCGAAGTTTTGAATTGAGGAAGGATTTCGCAGCCAGGGAGAGTGAGTACATACCAAACCGTGATCCATGGGCCAGATTGGTGAGCGGCCTGCAGGTCAAGATCGGACCTGTATTGTTCTAAACGTTGTCGGTAGTCATGAATCGTTGCTAGTTCTCGCCCAAGGACAGCACGTCCAATCGGCCCTCCATTCCCGATGGATTCATATATCTACTCTTAATTAAAGATATTCTCGGGAAGCAAGACGATAGTAATGACCCACATAATCACCAAGGTGAACGAAGACATCAACGGAGATATTGTTTGCCGCAAAGCCATATGCATTGAACCAGCCTTTTCCACGTTTCGTAATCTCATTGTTGTACCAAGACATCAAAGCTTACCAGCTTGGAACTGAGAACAGGAAAAGACAGCAAGAGTCAAAGGTTTGCCTCCGTTTACCTGTTCCGCCGGTGCTGTGATGGATGGAATTAGGGATGAATAGTCAATATAACTTATAGCAACTTACTGTTACTGCTGGACAAAGTCCTGGTTCTTCCAATGGGACTCTTTATTGATGGATTCGTACAATCCGCAAACTGATAGAAATATTTCGTGTCGGCTTTGAGTCCAGTAGCCTCTACCTTGACGGTGAAATCGATATCGTAACTCGTGAATGCTTGGCCAGAATCAACTGATTTGCCAGAAAGGTCGCTTGTGGTTCCAATCTTGAAAGAGACGCATACAGGGACACTCTGATCAGGCAACTGGCCGGTGCTAGTCGGTAGTGGCAGAGCACGAGTCCAAAGGATGACTGAGGTATCAAAAGGGTCACCCTGATTTGTGATTGCCAACAGCTTTAGCGTGAACGTAGTCACAAAAGGGTCAAACCTACGCTTGCCACTGATCATATACATCAGTCATGATTTACAGAGCTATTTTCATTTTAGGACTTGCCTGAATGAGTAAAATTGACACCGGAGCTCCAGACGAATATAGCCTGAATTTTGATATTGGACGTCATTAGGACACACGATGTTGATACACATATTCATGACAGATTCCTTACATTGCTAAAATCAGAGCCGAAGAAGCCAGGATAAACATTATCCTTGAACTGCGCAGCATCCACAGTATCTCTTCGCGCAGGTTGGTGGTTCCTACGGCTCAAAGCATGCGTATCATGACCGAACTATTTAGCCTGTCTCAGCGATCTTGTCCTCGTCGGTGGGTCCTGAAGTTCGTACCTGTGGTTCATCAAAAAATGGTGAACGAAAGGCTAGATTCTTATCGAAGTTGGCAACATTTCCAGACACTCCAGCGATAAAAAGTAGAGAAGGGACTAGAAGACGCATTTCGCACCGCCAAATGGTTGGTGGCGTAAACCATCCCATATTTATGGCGCGAGACTCGGCACTTCCAAGCTTCTAACTTGGTGCTCTGGATAGTATCCGAGCGCACGTTTGTCAAAGAAGGGCGCATTTTAATCTTAAGGTAGTTTGCAACACATGCAAGAGAATACAAGCTGTGAGAAAAGAAGCATCTTCATTGGAGTGAGGAGATACTTGATGTAGAGGTCATCCGACCCATTCTCGATCGTCTTCATTAGACATCTTACCTGATCCAAAGTCAGCGCGAGGAACCGTGTGGGCTGTGGGATGAAACGCCATTGAATCCCTTCAATCTCCCCCAGTGGCTGTTGGGCGCCTATGAACCACTCCCAGAATGCAAGCTGGGAACTCCAGATAAAGTTTTGGATTGAATTGGCTAGGGAAGCCCGAAACGTGTGTTGGAGTAGTATCATTGTGTTATATAGAAGAAGTCATCAGAAGTTCTTGAATCATGCATAGAGACACTTATCTCGAAGTTTGGGATATGGACCACCGCTGTTGATGTTTCGTGCGTCATCCGCCGCAGGGGCCGGTAATTTGCTACGCGGATCTAGGGATTTGCAGTCAGTTGTTCACCCTACAGCGATTGAAAGTCACCTCTCCAAGTATAGTCCCGGCTCATCTATAAAACACCGGGTTTAAGCTAGGTTGCCTATGAATAGTCGATTGGGACGGCTCTTCGGCATCGATGGTGAAGTTTGGCATGTGGGGATGACGAATGGACAGGGTTGGTGTGCGTTAATAGCCGTGTGAGGTCCAAGTGGCGATTTGGTTAGGGGTTTGGACGTAAGGAGAATCCGCAGTGAAAACCCTCACGGTGGCACAAAGAGTGGAATTACTCCGATAGTCAAAGTCCATTGACATCCAGGACGTCCAGTCTCGATCTGACAATGAAAACTTACACAACGCAACTCCCTTCGTGAACATAGTGTTCGTCGCCTGGGTCTTATGTTGACGTTTCATACAATCAAAGTGTACAGATCTTCAACCAACAAACTCGGGAAGGAAAGAAAATGAGTATTCCAGCGTGGATAGTCCACGTAATATACACGGAGCGAAAGAGTACTGTCCTTCAGCCATAGTAGTCGTAAATGTCCGAGAATACGATCGCGGTCAGAGCTAGCAAACTATAAGGAGATTCGGCCTTTAGTGGTCTTCAGGAATAGGACGATATGCCCTATTGCCTGCAGCCCACTTGTGTCCACTATCAGCGGAAATACCGGTGGCAACGACGCCTAGAGTGATGAGAACTCCGAACACCCATGCGAGGATGTTAAGAATATACCCAAGGCCTACCGAATAGTAAATCACGACGTCATTTACAATGGAAGGGCATACCACGCACCTGGACGAGCCTGTTCAAATATGGGGGATGTATCATAATTGCGCGTGATAATCGTGAAAGCCGTCAGTTGGCAAAGTGCTGCGAGCAACAGATTTATGTGTGACTCTATCCCTTAACTGTCGCAGCTCACCTTGGAAAAATACTAACCAAGCGACGACTCCCCATATCCTCCGTCGTCTTGAATGAGTACTTACACCGAATAAGATCGCCAAAAGCGACACAACGCCGAACCCAATGGCAACCTGATCTATGTAACCTGCACTCGTCCATGCTGCACAAAAGGCGCGGTTCTCCTTGTCGCAACCATCGGTCACGCTCATTGGGAACTTGCGGCACTCGTACGAATGGTAGGTCATTTCATCGTGACCACCGGGACCAGGCAGGCGCGTGATGCGGCGTTCGCAATGTTGAGCGAGACCATATTCGAGTGTGATCTTGGTGCGAAGATATTCTGGATATTTGATCACGAGCCTTTAGAGAATGGGTTAGAACATATCTCTAGTGGGAAAGGAAGTGAGGCACACACCAGTCCACCCTCCTTGTGGAGATTACATTCTGTTTGGGACATTGAGAAGCTGAATCAGAAGAGCCAACAAATGCTTACAAGACAAAGAATAGCAGCCACAAGAATAAAGGTCACGGCGTAGGAGGTTTTCCGCATCTCTACGTCTAAATCGCACAGACGTGCGAGAAAATGGCAGCAACGGAGTGTACACCACACAACGCCCACTGGTGGAGTCGTCACGATAACTGGTCACACAGCTATCACATAACTTATATAATCAGCAAAGGAGGGTCGCGCAAAAAGTTGTCCCAGGGAGGATTCGAACTTCCGGCTTCTCGGAGCAGTCAAACCACAACGAGATGATTTAACCACTAATCGACAAGGACGATTACAAAGTACAGCCTTTTCATAAGCTATATAATTCAGTACGGTCGTGAACCCAAGAAACATCAGGAAGAATGCTACTCAAGAGTATTACATAGAAAAGGTGCAGCCAATAATGACGGATATTCTCGTAAAAGATCCTCATCCAAAGTAGTGCTTGCTACGTTTCGGACACTCCCCTTACCACCTCAGGATAGTGGCTGGCAATTAACTACAGAAAAACGAATCAACAAGGCATGTGAGTATAGACCAAAATAACGTACTCCGTATAGCTCAGGTGCTCTGGACTGCAACACTTGTGGATCTTCACCCAATCCAACGAAACTAGTCAGGTGATCAGCTGGGTAGAACTCGACGCAGGAATAATCAACTCACATGGTTGACACGCCAGCTTCGATCGCAGAGGATATCGTCAGTGCTGTTAGAAGAGAGATCCTGTCATCAATGGATACAGAGTTTACCAAATAGACGGACATACAGCACTGGATGCCAATGAGGAAGGAAAATAGAAGAAGTGGGGCCGTGTATTGACCATCAGAGTTGTACGACGGCGCCGTGACTGGACAAACTGTCAGGTAGGGGTTTCATAGATAATATGCATCCTTACCTCGTATATAGATGTATGCAAACAGAGACGAGAGTAGCCCAATGACATAAGCACCCCAAGTAAGCGCTGCGTGAAAGGATCAACGTCATGGTATCACGTCTGGAATCCGGAACCCACTCATAGAGACTAGGGAGTCATTAACAAGTGCATCGATGCCTGATGGAACTGTCAAAGATGGCAGAAATATCTTCAAAAGGGAGGCATACCACGATCTTTAAACAGCCTCCACGTATCCTTGGCAGCTGGAATGTAGGACTTCCCGTACAAAGCTGTTGGATCATTAGATTAATTCTCCAAAAAAACTCTCTGAACTTCACCAATCTCAATGTATGCATATCTGCGTAGAAATACAGTGAGTACGCGTGACAAATGTATTGACCATTTGCTGACCTATTGAAGTACTCCACTAAGTTCTGTATACAGCCGACGAAGCAAGCGGCACAGCAAGCAAGACAGGCCTCAATAGCTTGAAAGGAAATCGGTTTGATGCCAAGTAGATGACAGGGCTTCACTTACGGCTCCCGTCTTGAGACGCGACATTCCTCACGGCTTCGAGAATAAGCCGCAGCAGGTCAAGAATGGTCACAATAAGGGACCCAAATGCTATGGAGCCCAGTGAAAGGGTTGATGCACGTCCAAACGCAGAGATAGTTGGGTTCGATGGCTATTTGCATTTGATAAGCCCAGAAAGATCATTACGACAGATTGCAGCGAGCAATACCATTTCACCGCCGTGAGAGCCCTTTGGTCCAAAGTAATACCAACATCCGTAAGGACCTCCAGCGAGAGTAGCCAGGGCGACATTGCCGATGACCTGAGATGTCCAGAGGAATGCAAATGTCTCGAAGAAAACAAGGCCCGCAACTTTTCCGGATGAACAGCTGGTCCCGGCGCCACAAGCTATGCAACCACAAAATCAGTGCTTAGGCCAGTAGATCGATTCAAGGGATCATACTCGGGCTCCCTGGGGTCCATTTGGCATATCTGAGAAGGATCCGTCAGCTATGATGTAGGGATGGAGGCGTCAGCCAACGCTCTACGTACGTTGCAATCACAGTGAAGGTGTACCACCTGGAGCAATGCAATGACGTCAGTCCATGGTGGGAATTCTCACGGAGGGCGGATCAGCTCACACGCCGAGAGCGGCTTGAACAAGCAACGCTGTGAATGCGACAACATAAACGCTCAAGTGATGCTTGGAGACATCCATCACAACCTGCAGCAGTAACGCCGCCAGAGGGATGCGCGATTTGAAGCCCCAATATGCCAAAACAGAAAAGAGCGCAATGACAGTGAAAATAATGGCACCCGCTATCGGAATAGAAGAGTTCATCAGTCAAGCCAAGCATCGGCATTAACACGACCTACAGTAATAGCGTGTAATCCAATAATAGACACAGATGCCACTGCCAACATCATCTGAGAATTCAGCAGGAATGGAAAAGTCGACCGAGAACGCACATATTTAGCAATATAGACAACACGAGGGTGACATGCATCAAGGCCCTTGTGAAGGCGCGGGCTAACATGAGGTATATCGCTGATAGTAAGACCGCAGCCGCCGTAATTAGCAAAAGCAGGTAGACGGCGCTCCTGCCAGCCATCTATATTTTCATTTCCTATTCAACCCAAGATGAATGGCGCGTACCTGTTCAGTGTAACACCCACACCGGTTTGACCCCCCGATTTGCCTAACCCACCCCCAAGACCTCCATGCGAAATCCAACTACTCAGCGCGATACCAGAAAGAGCAGAAAACCCGAGAACCTGAAAGACAGTTGGAATTTTGTGAAGAAATCAAAGGCTGTTCAGCAGCATACTGTGGCAACGAATAAAACGAGGAAAATGGGATCATTTATTCTCTTTTTCGGTTTGAAACGGCCTTCCTCATAGGGGTCCTTGACATCACTGCTGTATGGTTGAACGGGAGGTACACGACCATAAGCATCAGGTCGTGGATATGACTGAGGGTAATTGGGTGTGGGCCCTGGATATGGCATTCCTTGGTACGACATGGCGGTAGGAAGGAGAAGAGGAGAGTGACTTGGAGAATGGACCGGAAGCTTGATGGAGCTTGTTCATGTATAGGCTGCACGGCGCCAGATTCGCAAGGATAACATAATCACCCGTATATACCTAGCAAAGTACACATGAAAACCAAAGTAACTATTAAAGACGAAGGGCCCAAGCAAGAATCAAGAGAATTATACAGGCAAATCTGGGCGTGTTATGTACATCGAGTAGCATAGTGGGTCACCTAGGTCCATAAAATCATGAATTCCGTGATGGTTGCTTGAAGCGAACAACAACGACAGTGACGTTATCAGTCGTATGATGAGAGAGTGCATGTTTGAGGAGTTTAGCACTGGCTGCCTGAGGATCTAAAATGTCGCGGACGAGTTCAACAGCATGTTGATCGCTGATGACATCCCAAAGCTAGCAAATACAACAAATTTAGCCTGAAATCAACACTCAAAGGGAAGATACCACATACCCCATCGCAAGCCAAGATTAAGAATTCGTCTTCGCCACAAAGTTCGGTCTCCGTGGTATATGGTGCACCAACGACAAACTCTTTCATTGAGGAATCACCCAAACTTCTCGTCACAGCTAATACACCATTAACCCTTCCGCTTAGGACAAACCCACCGGCATCAGTAATTCGCTTAGCTTCCTGTCGATCGGACCCCTTGTGGTCATAGGTTAGACGCACGGCTTTTCCATTGCGACACAGCACACCACGAGCATCGCCAGCGTTGGCACAATATAAAACACGTCTAGAGTTTGAGGGGGGTATTGTGACCGTGGTACCTTCTGCAGAAACTTTACGAGTAGTGGAAGGTGAATATGACCGAGGAGTTGTTGGGGAAGGTGCTTTACTGGAAGAACTACCCCCAAGGCTTCGGAGAGCCTTCCGAATCCGACTGCGGCCAGATTTGGGCTCCTTACCATCTGTCGAATCACCATTAATTGGAAGGTTGTCGCCACTACTACTTTTGTTACTGGAAGCTTCATCATTCTCAGAGCCAGGCGAATGGGTAACGGGGGAAGTTGGGGCATCCTTAATGAAAGACTGTTGTCCGTCATCGTCTTCGATACGGAGGAACGCGGTCACAGCAGTACAACCTGAGTGGATCTTTCCGTCGGACTCCTCACACATACGCGACAGGCTTGCATCGACATTATGGAAAGTGCGATTGAGGATGTCAGGAATCGGAAGATCAGATGCGTCATGTAGGGCACTCAAAAGATTCTACGGAAGCAATGAGACATGTCATGGACAGACTTGACGAATTGCTACGCACTTCATGAAAATATTGCCCACACCATTCGGCGGCGTGTTTGCCGGCATGACCGTCAAATACAGCAAAGAAGCCTTGGCCACGAATGGAATCAAAATCAACGACAAAGGAGTGGGCATCTTCCATAGTGCGTCTGCTCCCCTTGTCTTCGGACACACCTAGGGAAAAGGTGGGATGGTTGGTCGACACGCGATTGAGGATCTGAAGAAGGGTTAGTGAGGGCTGCGGAAGGAGAGGAAGAGCGTACACCATAGGTCTCGAGATCTGCAGCTGTAATGGACTTGGAACGAGCGTTTGGAGAGTCAGAGAAGGACATGGTTGTGGGAGAAAGGGAGAAAGGGAGAGGAGGCTCCTGGAGTTTATTCGAGTGACGCAGCGAACTTGGAGTTGGAAAGGATGATTAGATAATAGTTACGTAATCAAATGCGATAAAAGGTTGACGATTGATGCATGTGCTCGATAACCTGTGGATGTCTCAGCAAGCAGCAGCTGCAAAGCCTTCGCTTCAGGGGGTCAGAATAAAAGCACGAAAGGGTGCAGTAAAGGCCCAGGCAAAGCACGAACCATCCAGTATGTTCATATCTCCTCTCTTTACCCCCACTGACACCACCCAGTATTCAGAGATCAACTCTACAAGCACCTCGAAACCGTCCCAGAAGGCGACTTTGAAGCATATGCAACAAAGCTTGTTCAGGCAGGCTCAACCCTCGAATTCCTCAAATATGCCGATGCACTCTTCGAAATCATCCTTGTTGGCGGCCTTCTCCAACCAGGGGGAAATTACGTCGAAGATGGTGCTCCCGTGTCTCCCTTCACTGTCTTCAACGCCAAGGAACCCGCACAGGTAGACGAGATAAAGAAGTACATCGACGTCCTTAACAAGCTCATCCGGAGGTGTGCAGCCCATTCATCTTCCCTCATGCCCCATTTAATATATGCTTGCTTGTCAGGTACAAATACCTTCAAAAGCCCCTCGAAGAGTCAGCTCTACCCACTCTGCTACAATACATTCATCGCTGGACAGCCGCACAGACAGAGAAGCTTGCCATCGCTGTGGGTCTCCTCATTTCCCAAGGTCTCGCTAGCGCTGGCTGCCTCCTCAGTCTGACCAAAGACCACCTCGTGAAGAATGGCGCGCAAATTTTCCCCGCATGTAATGGGATTTGGCTCACTGCCTCTCATCTGTAGATGTATCTGTGAACGTTGTCACGTTCATCTTCCGCGCCTACCTAACGGACCAATCCATGGATCATCTCTCTGCCACACTTAGGCGCGGTGGGATCAAGGACCTCCCTGCTTTCTTCCCGCCGAACAAGCGCGATACGAAAACCCTCGAGGAGCATTTCAAAAAAGCAGGTCTTCCTCAAGTTGCAGAATGGTGGTCTAAGAAGCAATATGCTGTACTCAAGGACGATCTCATCAAGGAGCTGACCGACCTCGTGCAACGAGAGGAACCTGCAGACGCTATCGTAACCGCTATCAAAACACGACAAGATGAAAATCCTATACCTGAGGCTGAACTTATCCAGTGCATTTGGCAAGGCTGCATGTCAAATGTGGATTGGAGTGCGCGGCCGGATCAAATAGAGGGGCTCGCATTGCGAGAAGTTGGGGTATGTTGAATTCTGGTAGGGGGACATTGGCCTTGATGGCGACTGACGTCATATACAGAAATACTCCCCTATCCTCGAGCCTTTCTGCAGCGGCGCCAAAACTCAGGTCACCCTAATCAACACAGTCCAGGTCTACTGTTATGAGGATACTCGGGTCATCAAGGCTTTCCCTCAGATTCTCAAGGTACGTCACAATCCCACTTTACCACCACAGGTACTGACGCCCTTGATCAGGTTTTGTACAACAAGGATTGTATCTCTGATCAGGCTATCATATACTGGCACCAGAAAGGCTCCAAGCCCCAAGGCAGACAACACTTTCTCAAAAGCACTGAGACTTTGGTCAAGGTATATCGCCAAGCGCCAAATAAATATTGTACAAAACGGGCTAATCCAATAATTGTACAGTTTTTGCAGCAAGAAGATAGCGAGGAGGAAGACGAAGAATAGATAGAACATTTCGCAGTCAATGTCCGCTTTCGGCATTGACATACCCCCTCCCGTGATGTATGTTTTCTGATCACACTATCTAGGTTGATACTTTTCGAAATGATCACCATGCTTCCGGCATCGGCGGGAAATCACCCGTCCATCCATTTGTCCCACCCATCTGTAGAAAGATACCGTCAGATCCATTGACAGGCAATCCAAGATCAGTTAGACTCTAGACAAAGAAATCAATCGAGTGCACTAACGACCTATCGTAATGTTGACATACCTGCTCCTGTAGCCAGACAGGAATGGCAGCTGGACTGACAATACCGCGATCACTGGGCCACACAAACCCGAGTTCTTCCATGGTGAAAGGTGGTGGCATTGCCGGATCCGCGAACGTAGGTGATACGACCATATTCTCAGCAAATGCTGGAGGTGGCATCGTGGGGACAGGAGTGTTGATACCACTACCCATTCCAACCTTGCGACGTAAGTTGGCAAGCATGATACGAAGTGTGAGCGCATATCGTTCCGCAGCAACATCAGATAACAGCTGAGCAAGCTGTTCCACTTGAGCGGTGATTGCCCCAAGGTCAAGCTCCGTAGGGAATAAGTTAGCCATCTTGAGTAAGAAGAGACCGGAGAAGGCAGCTGTGACGAGGCTATCGTGAACTGCATACCGTAGCGCGGCGCTATATGTTAAAGATATAATGAGGATAATTGTTTCAAAGTGAGTCATAAGAACGGTGGGCGTGCGTACCGATATTCAGAGGAGTTGAGGAAGATGGCGAGGCAGTTGGACGCTGCGTCTTTGGCTTGGAAGGCCAATTCACGCTGTTCAAAGGGCATCTTATCCCATGCCACCCCACGGAGAGCGACACAGACCACCCAAAGCTTGGCGTAATGCAGTTCGCCAGCCAAGATTTTGCGAAGAAGGGAATCTTGGTCCATCGTACGCCCTTGTATCACGGGGACCATTAGACCTATGTAAACATGAAACAAGCTCGTGGCACTCACGATGAAGCTCGTCATGCTCAGACCACCAATTATCTAGAGCAACAAACGCCCGTCGAATAAACGAGAGCGTATTATGATTGACCTGTCCATTAAGAGGGACAAGGGTCTCATAGATTTGGGCTACATGGTTGATTAGGTTGAGTATATTTGAATGTATTGGTGCTGATGCGCACTCTTTTGTGCAATGAGATCAACCAAAGCGATCAGCCGCACATCAGTAGGTGAGGCCATTGGATGGTTTAATAGAATACGCGAGTGCCGAATGGAGTTTTCGTCCCGCAAAACGATAGGTCGTCCCGTTCCAAGGCTCATTCTGGGAATACCTCATTAGCCCATAGCACCTCAATAACTTTACCGGGGACTGACTGATGATCAAACCAATAGAGACAGCACCAGATACGGGCCGAGACAACTGCATACTATAAGCATAGATCCTCCTCGGATGCAGAGCCATAGAAAACTGACTTAAATTTCTCTCCTCTTCTTCTGTACGCTTCTTCCCACTGTCCTCAGCCAACTTTTCCAACGCTCGATGGAGACCAAGGTCTAGGGCCATCCTCATAGCATGGCCACTCGGCAACCATCCATTCGTACTCCATGCGGCCAGGAGGAGCATCCCTGTTGTCGTAAAATGTCATCATCGATGATACGGATAGGGATGGTGTGGATAAACCAAACCGGTATAGTACATACCTTGCACCGCTTCTTTCCTGACCACCGGGCCGAATAATGATGAACGAGCAATACCCTGGGCCTCCTCAAGGCATTTGTAAAAAGTTGGACTCAAGGGCCCGTTTCCGCTCCGAATTTTACCTGCCACGGCAAGAATTGCGTCGAACGTCCACGGACTTCGTTCCATGAGACTGTCATAGGTATCATAGACCGGATCAAACAAGGGGATGAAAAGATGGCATCCGGCAAAAAAGCTATCAAGGGCGACTAATAAGTTTCTATCCTGTGGACCATACCCAAAGGCCATTTACATATTGAAGAGCTCGCGTGCTTCAGAATCCGTGACAAGGCCCTGACAATCCTAAGTATATGGGTTAAAACCCATAGATAGACTATGCTCTTACCTTTTCTACGACGTGTGGAAAGGCATTCCTCGGTATGGGTTCGGCCCTCTTGCGCTTCTTGACTCTTGGAAAATCATTAGCTGATATATCATGATGAAATCAACGGAAGTAACACCTTGACGCATCGGCAGATGGAGCCGCGGCCGCTTCTGCAGCAGCATTAGCAAGACCCTGCAATGCTTCAATGGGAGCATTTAGACTTGAGCGAGGCAAGGTGTCCTCTGATTCATCGTCAGTCGAAGGTGCAGTGCTTGGCACAATGCCATAAGAAGCGTATTTATGTGGCTGGATATTGATCATGATAATGATTTTATATTAGTAACCTGTTTCGAGAGTTTGAAGGGATTCCATCTAACCGGAGGGGCAAACCCTGGCAAAGGCGGGAAAGATTTCGTCCTATCACTGGGACCTGGTCCGAAATCGAAACCGTTATTCCGCGGTGGCATACCGGGACCGTCACAATTGAGATCACCTGGTGCTGGTGGCGGGAACATCGGTGCAGCAGCAGCATGTTGGGGCACCGGCAAACCTCCATTTGCCTGTTGCGTTTGAATTGCCGACAGGATACGGTCCAGCGAGGACTGCATTCCGATCATTTGACTTTGCATAACCTATCACACTGATATGACGCAGTGTTCCCTATACCGTAATCTAGAAGTACACACCAAGTACTGGCCCTCAAGCCTTGAGAGACGCCTGGAAGGTTTGGGCGAAGGCATGAGGAGAGGAACGTGTTGAACAAGAAGGTTGATGCTCACTCGACACTTGCGTTGGATAATGCTTGGACGTTTTTCTTTTCGGGTTTTTCGAATATACATGGGGTACCACTAGCCTGGCATCGTCGGCAAGGCGCCTGGAGGACACAAAGCGCCGGGCCGGGGCGGGGATGCGGGCCACAGTGAGCAAAGGGCGGAACGGTTGAGCTACAAACTCGGATACTTCACCTCTCCCTCGCATCGGTTTTTACCTCTCCTGCAATTGGTACAGGCCCGGGCTCCCCTCTTCGGAATATGGTTGGGCTGCTGCTGTTGCTGTTGTGATGGTGATTCTGCATTCATGTTGGTTTCTGAGCCTCCTGTGCGCCTCCTTTTCGTTGCTGATTCTGATCCGTTCGAGACCGACGCTGTTGGGCTCAGTGACATGAATACGTGTGGGCTATGAGTGCTCAGAATACAGCTAAGGGCAATAATTCTGGGACGTCCTGAGCGACAGAGATACGGTATAAGGTCCGACAGGGCCCGGATGTCACACCATCCCTGCACGTGGTTCATCCGTCACTTGATCAACGCCTCAAGTGTTGCTCCATGCATCTCCTCCAATTCCTGCTTCGACTTTCTCATACCTTGCTCCCCCCTCGTCCCCTCTGTTGCCCAATATCTATACAACACAGCGGGCTCTGGAGCCATTTATTGAACTTGGTCTAGCCTTTCGCTCTCGAGAGCTTTTCTCTGCGTCATGCCCGACTGGCATCCACCTACGACCCTCAGATCTCACATCGTTCTTGACGTAGTCTCTTCATGGCCTTCACACGTATTGACAGTCTACTCGTGCTTCTAAATCTCGCGACAGATATATTTGAAGAACCTGTGTATTCTCTTTCCTATTTCGTTTGGGTTATTATCGGAATATGGTCGGTATCTAGCCTCTAATAAATGTCCTCGTAGTCCTCCGGAATTCCAAGATGCCGACGAATATCCTCCTGCTCAATGCCTCGTTCTCGACAGAAGTGGCTCAGGAAAATACTGTAATTTTCTGAGATGGGATCAGCAGAGCGTCGCTAGAGCGCGGCCCACATTACCGGTCCATCTCACAGCGGCTTCTTTGGCGAGAATGACGGCACGTTTATCTTCTTCGAACTTCGCTGGGTCAGCATCACCGTAACTTCCGAGCTCCTTCTCGAGCTCAACCAATTCCTCGCGCAGCTTGACATAAGTCTGGAGTGCTTGCGAACGTCCGGCCTATTTCAAGTCGTGTCGGACCCATCATCAAACACGAGCAGCATACACACTGAATCATTCCTAAGGTCTTGTTCAGACGCGGTGCTCATCTTCATGTCTTCGAGTTGATTCTTGGTACTTGTCGATGCGTCCTTGGCTTTTCTCAGTCGCTGTCGAACCTAGGAATTGTCTGAGTACCATGCACGCTCAACTCCCTAAGTAGCATACATTCACTCCTTGCTGCGAAGGAAAACTCCAAAAGACTGTGGGCAATGATCGTATTGATATGGACGTCTATTCGCGATCCACGTACAATTGGAGGAACCGATTTTGTCGCCTTGGACAAGTCCGTCATCTATCAAGGACTGCAGCACATCCTTGACTGATTGCGATACTGAAAATGCTCCTCAGACCGCCAAATTTTTCTCTAGAGCAATCCCGACTTACCTATGCCCTTTAGTTTTGGCCCAAGCTTTTCCAATTCCTTTAACTGGTCACGCTACTTGTGAATCATACTGTCTCGAATGTATGGTATTCTTCTTGCCTGATAGAAGTCTTTCTTTTGTATTGGAAACCGATTAATGATGTCTGAGAGTGACCCAACAATGTTCACGTACTGATTCGTGAAAAATCTCAAGAAGTTTCACTCGCTTCTCTTCCATTGAAAGACCCCTCGGTGCCTATTCTTACACGAATCAGCATGTCTGGATGGGCCAGAGGAAGACAAGGCGGGGCCGACCATTTCGAGCTGCAATGAGGAAAAGACGCAAACGTTGTGGTTGGTGGGCCGAGGCTCCTTATATATTCTCTCGGCGAATTCCTCTACCATGCCAACTACCTGCCTGTCACGCCACAAACGCTGTTCATCGAGTATTTCATCAAAACATAGAAGCTCTTACGGCACATAGGCACGACTGGGGGTAAAGGTTGGGAATGGAACCCTACAATTGAAAGACACACAACCAATGGAGATATCTTGCTGCGCCTAGAACCGATTTATACGCCTCGCTGCAAATGCTCATATAGTCACCAATCGTTCGAGGTCATTGACAGCCCAACATGTTCTCACTGGTCGCCCAGGTAGTCATTGTTACCCTGCTATTCCTAGGCTTCAGCTATGTGCGGATTCACAGATATATCAACTATTCATGCTCTATCCCGCGTGTCGGAAAGCCAGGAGTATTCGGTTTCATTCTGACTGCTATGCGCTATACCACAGACGCGGGGACTGTCATAGCGGAAGGCAGAGCGAAGTTTGGTGATCAACCATTTACTGTGCCCACACTGGTAATTCGTGTTCCGATTGTTATGTCCTAGTTACTGATTACGTTCCTTGTAGACAGGGCCCGTTTTCGTCCTTCAGCCAGAATTCCTGGAGAAAGTGCGATCAAGCACCGATGAAGTGGTATGATTCTTCTCCTCAAGAACCATATTTCCTGATACGTGATAACGCCTACAGCTGAACGAGCCAATGACGGTTGATGACGATCTCCAGCTCCCTTATACCATGGACGAGCATCAGTTGAAAAATCCGTACCAAGCGTCCGTCTTGCGGACAGACGTCAACAGAGCACTGCCGAGCTACATACCAGAAATGCTGGAGGAATCTATCCTAGCGATAGAAGATGCCTTCCGTCCCCTGCAACTAGCCAGTATGTAGGCTTTCGATTTCTATCGTTCCGTTATTAACCACATCACTAGATGGCCAATATGAGATACCGGTCTTTGACACCATGACTCATTTAATAGCGAGGATCAGCAACCGAGTGGTGTTTGGCTTGGGCTTGTGTCGCAATGACGGTTTTCTTCATGCCATAGTGAGATTTGCTGAAACAATACCGATGATGGCACCGTTCATCAAATGGACACCCAGACATTTACGCCCGTGCGTGTTCGCCTTGCCTTGTGACATTAAGAGGAAGCTCATTAATCTTCAAGCATCACCTACTTCGTTCTCTCGAACATCCTCGGCGGGCAGAAAGAAGCACTACGTTATATACTACCCTACCTACAGGAACACCTTGTTAATAGGCGACCTCTGAGTGAAACTACTGTGAGTGGGCTCCCGTCTTCACTAAATGTATATGTGTCATTTCTTCCAAAACCTATACAGACGCTGGTTGCCGAGCATTTAGCCAAGAGCTCACCGCCTCAAGAGACTTTGCTAGGTCTGGCGAGACGCCTCCTCAACATCAATTTTGGCAGCATTCATACTTCGTGAATTTCTTTTACCTTGTCATTGTGAAGGGCTAAATACCAATCTAGCTCATAGGTCTATTTTCATTACACAAACCTTGTTTGAAATCGCGCTTCTCAGCCCTGCATCCGTTGACAGTATCAGAAAAGAAGTGCAGGAAGCCCTGGAATCCGAAGGGGGGTGGACGAAAGGTGCACTACTGAAATTCAAGAAAATAGATAGCGCCTTGAGAGAAGTTGGAAGGGTTTACGGTCTCATGTTCTGTGAGTATTCATGTCCCTGTTGGCTGTTGTACTCAGGGTGACAGGTCCCCCCGGATCAGTTGGGCTGTCTCGCTATACCATGGTGGATTTCGATCTGGGAGATGGGCAATTCGTGCCCCCGGGGTACAAGGTGGCGATTGACATGCGGGCCGTGCATTTCAACCCACATGTATATCCTGACCCGGAACGCTGTGACCTGTTCCGTTTCAGCAGGATGCGCGAGACCGAAGGGACAGAATCCAAATACGGATTCGCCACCGTGGATAGTCATGTAAGCTTTCATTTCGGGGGCATGGAGAACTGACCTCATGACCGTTCTAGTATCTTCCATTTGGAGCTGGTGAGTAACCGCAATTATACATTGAAGTGAATGCAGAGTGAGTGATATTATGCTTACAGGAAGACATGCATGCGCGGGTCGTTTCTTTGCTGCGGTAATTTTGAGGTCTCGTCTTCCGTGTAAACACTAACATGACGACAGATGGAGCTCAAGATGATGCTCGCTCATCTTCTTCTCAATTTCGATATCTCATATCAGGAAGGGGTGCATACTCGTCCTAAGAATACCGTTTTCGATGGTGCTGTAATCCCTGATCCCAAAGCGAAACTTATATTTAAGGCACGGGCCTCTCATCTGTGAGGCACACGTATTAGGATCTGTCATTAGACGTTGGGGACTGGGATTGTATTTGTTAGGATAGGTTTGTACTAGTGTACATATACATGTTTACTCAGGGGACACAGAGCTGTTTATGTCCAGGGCAGTGATCGGACGAAGAGGGGACCACAAATGGTAAATGATGAGCGGCTACAACCAAAGATCGCAATCCTTATATTGGCACAGGTCAAACTCAAAAAATCGGAGGCTAGACTATGAGATGTCCGGGAGAAAGACACATGTAATGTATGCTCTTGACTGGAGGGGAATAAATGGACGGGGCGCGGTACGAGCAAATAATAAAGGCTGTGGAAGGGAATGAAACCCATAAAGGCAGGCAAGCTAACGGACCAAAGCTGTGGATAGAACCAGTCCGATTCAAGAACTCGACATAAGAGAAGGAAAGAAGTGACCAAAGATAATCAACGGCGAGGTCAAACATACGCAGAAAAGACAGGACTGAGTGGATAAATGAAGATAATCAAACTACCGGAAAAGGTCCAAACGCTGATCGTTTGAAGGATATCGGTATGCAACAAATTCTGAATCTTGTGATACAAGCTCCTCAAGGGCTCTCTTCGAAGTGATAGAGATCCGTGGATTGAACTGGCCTGGTGAATTCATACTGAGGCCACTATTTCTAGAGTTCGTGGTGGCATAATTAGCAGACCACTCTTCTTGTCCGTCCGGAGTTGTGGGGAACAAGTAAGCGGATTTTTCATGTGAAAATTCTTGGGATTTGTTTTTCTTGCCAAGAAGCGAACTCAAACCAAATTTACTCTTGCGCTTGCTTTCTTTCGACAGGGGAGCGGGTGACCGTGGGGGATGTTCCTGAAGATTGTCAATGCGACCAAGAGACTGCCTCGAGGAGCCAAATTCGTCATAGCCGGGACTAAATGATCTACGGGGATCATATGTAGCCGACTTGCCATTCATGTGCGGGAGTTGGGGAGATAAATTAGGTCTTGACGACAGACCACTAAAAGATTGACGTCGGACGTCACTAGAACGGAAGGGAGCATTAGGAGGTAGGAAATCATGTGCTGGGCCAGTTCCTGGTGGAAGAGGTCGTGGGTCATACGTGTATACAGTCCTAGGTCGATCTGCTGCTCGTGAGGGGGGTGCAGGGTCTTCACCAGGTGGAATAGGAGGGAGGGATTTCTCTCGGGAAGCTAAACTAATGGCTTGGAATTGATTAGAACCAACAGCAGGAAGAGGTGGAACAGGAGACGGTGATCGAACACTGTTTCGTGGTCGCATGTCGGGCACCGAAATGGCAGGGTGAAGGACCTTTACCGACTCTGGGCCCTTGATGAAACCGTCATCTTGGGACTCATCGGCATCATCAAACCTGCCGCCAGGAGCTACTCTGATTTCCACAGCATCTAAGCCAGGACCAGGAGGACGTGATGAGACTGGGGAGGGGAGGGCGCTGGATGGAGCGGTTGGCGGCGACATACCGGACGAGCTGAGTGCAAATTTGGGTGGTGTTGAAGAGACTGACAAAGTGGAATTTTGTCGACCACCTGTCATGACCATTTCGGGTGACCCGCGATCGACTAGGTAAGAGAGTGGTGGTGGGGGGGCTAGAGGTAGGTCATCATCCACCCGTTCACGATTGCGAGCCTCGTCGGAATTCATGGTGTTATCGTCCTTGTGGCCGGTCATTTTTCTCCAGAGTTTGGTTATGGCTCTTGTCTTCTTGCCACCATCTGCCTTTGCCTTGCTTATTGTTGGAGTTGGAGTATCGAGTTCGGATTCCGGTGGCCATATTTGACTTCGACGCGGCGAATTCAAATCTACAGGGGTACCAGAGAAATAGCGTGTTGATCTACTGGATTCACGTTGAAGCGCGACACTTTTGGTACGTAAGTGAGATTAATCAAATTCAAATTCAGTGGTTCCACTCACTGCATATCAATCATGCTTCCCCCCGTCATCGCAGAAGGAGCAAGGCTATCTTGACTTCTCCATCCGGCACTAAGATTACGGAAGCCAAAGAACCGTCGCCTAGGAGAACCAGAACCAAGACTGTGTACGTCGGAGAAGGAAGCTTGTGAATAAGCTCGAGGGAGGTCTGGACGTTCATGAGGTGCGGTAAGGATGCTAATAGGTCGGGCAGAGCTTGACTGGGAATAGCGGGAATGGGGCCGCAGGCTTGCGCCATTTTCTGTATGCCGGCCATTACTATTCGCAGATATGATGGAGGTGACTTCCACAGCGGAACTCCTGGAGGATTTCCTTGCCCGCCTTTCCTCCTTTCGCTTTCGTTCCTTTGCCTCTCGCTCCTCCTTGCGGACGTCCACATGTTCTACGATCATACCATTCTCGAGCAGTGTGATTTCTCTGGATTGACTACGATGATGAGCATGAACGGCAGGCGAAGCCGGTTTCGGTGGCTTAATGCGAACACCGCCTGTGTCATCGGAGATAGCAGCATGATTACCCAGGTCGTACGCCGAGCTCCGTAGCTGGGTGTACGCATCGCGTACTTTACTATCCAAACGTTTGGCTTCCTGCATAGCCTGAGAGCGGGCAAGGGACTCCTCCTTGAGCAAAGCTCTCTGGGCCCTAACATACTTGTTGACGGTTTGTTGACGAGCTGCCGGTTCCTTCGGATTCTACAAGAAGAATGAGAAAAATGTATGATGAAATCAAGATGAAATCGTGACGTACGATGCTCAACCAAAGTCTGAGGTTTTGTTCAGTAAGGCGACCCCCACGAATACGTGGTCGACTGAGGTCATTGTTCACAATGCCATTAGCTTCATCCTCTAGTTCTCTCTGTTTCAACTCTTCAAATGCAGCATCACTAGCTCGTTCCCATACACCAGGGGATGTGACGTCAACGTCCGCCATTTCTTGGTCACGCATGGCACATTCTACGCAGACCTCCTCCCGCGGTGGTTGCGTGGGTTGCTGTGGGGAGTACACAGGATTCACTGGGTTTGCTGGGGTAATGTACGTTGGCTGTTGTGGATGCGCACGATTTCGAGGGGCTACGGGCGGGTTATAGTTTGGTGAAGCAGCGAGTGGCATGATTGGTGGGAATTGCCCGCTGCTTGTTCCAGAAGGCGAGCTTGAGCCAATACCGGCTACTGGCAACGAGGGATGGCGAGGGGTGGATGGAAGTAACGATTGAGAACGATCTTGGGAAGTGCTAGGAGGACGAGTGGGTTGGGGAGTTCCTGACCGACTGCGAGGCGCTTGATTATTTGAATCAACACCAGTTTGTCGCGTTTCCGCGGTCCCTGTAGGTTGCTGGTTTTCACTGTCATCATCAAGGCTGTATCTTTCCACTACACGACGAGCAGCTCCCGGAGGTAGTGCATAAGATAGACTACCACGGGATGGTTCAGGCGGGTGGGATGGGACAGAAAGCATGCCCTGTGAAGTCCAGCCCAATGATTGAATCTGGGAGGACGATGACGGTTGCTGTTCTGAGGCTGATCTAACAGAAGGTCCGTTGGTAGCATCAGAGCCCCGTCTATATAGCAAGCTCGGGTCCTCTATAGAGGCATCTCGCGCCGACTGAGGTGTTTGATCCTGAAGCATTGCGCTCTGACGTGTGCTGCGCCGCGACTGGGAGGAAGATATGGTTGGGTATCGGTTGTCTCTGAGGTCCAGGTCAGTCATCAGGGGCTGAGGGTATATGCTAGGATGAACAGCGGGTGTAAGGTCATTGCGGGATACATGATAGGTAGCTGCCATAGTTGAACGGCAGTATGTTCGTTATGGAGAAAGCAAGAAACGACCAAAGTGAATGAGAGTGGGTGGAGAAAGTAGTGGCAAGTGGGCGGCCCCGCTGTCAAAATGGCAGGGACGGGGGATGGGGATGGGTGGAGAACACTTGAGAAAGCTCGCTGTTGGCGACGACGAAGCGTCGTGGGCGTCTGGGGTGGAGGCTAGCAAGGTAGAAAACGAAATAGCGGACTAGTGGACAGGTGTTACAGTCCTGTAACGCTTCTCATCACGGGGCTTTCCCGGCCCTAGGCCGCTCAATCGGACCCTGACCGCCCCTCAATCTCAGCACAATCTCAACAATAATCTCTCGCTTTCAGCCTACTCTAAGAGAATTCTGTCTAAGTAGAAAACATACATATCACTCTACTTGCGATACCTATGCATCCCCATCACATCAGCACCAATTGTGACAACATCAAGTTTGGTACTTACCAGATAACTCCCTTACGACTCCTGCGCATCTTGCGTTGAAGCTGAAGCATGCCATATAAAAGAGCCTCCGCCGTAGGTGGGCACCCGGGAACGTAGATGTCAACCGGGACAATTCCTGGACAGTACATCATTCAACGTGTCTGTCGGACAGAACCAATAATGAAATACCCACGATCACATCCACGCACAACGGAATACGAGTAATGGTAATAGCCGCCACCGTTAGCACATGAACCCATCGAAATGACCCATCCTGTCACAGTGGTCAACCGAGGTGCGTATAATCATCGAAGACGGACGTACGAGGTTCGGGCATCTGGTCATATACCTTTCTCAAGGCAGGGGCCATTTTATTTGTCAGGGTACCAGCCACAATCATAATGTCACTCTGGCGTGGACTAGCACGGAAAACAACACCCAACCTGTCTTGATCGTAACGAGCTGCGGCCATGTGCATCATCTCCACAGCGCAACAAGCGAGACCTAGATAATGGAGAGACATTACTTGACCGTTGTCGAAAGAAACCAGGCCACCCACCGAAAGTCATGGGCCACATTGAACCCTGCCTTGCCCAATTGGTAACTTTATCAAGTGTAGATAGAACATATTCTTCAGAAGTGAAGAATTTGAAACTTTGTCAGTTAATTTTACGGCCCGCGGAGACTAAATAATCACCTGCGCGGTTTTGCGGGTGCTCGAGACTCCATTGGTTCGAACCTCGTTTCGCGATCTCAGTGGCAGGTATCTCTGTTGAGCCGGATGGAGGAATGGATTGCTCGGCCTGCTTCATAGAAACGGAAGAGGTAAACGAGCGGTATGCTAGAAACGACGAGACAAGACATTTAAGAAAGGCTCTTCAAACAATGCCAGCAGTTGTTCCCGTACCTTGCAGACCGACTTGCGGTCTCACTGAGGCGCGCCTGGCCGCATTACCAACTGTCCGAATTATTAGTGCGCGCATTTCCGATATACAAGTACTCGGCTGTACCTGCATATTTCAAAGCGAGAGACATGGCAGGTGTGTGGAGTTGCCTCGCAATGGCAGCGCTGGTCGGAATCGGGTGGGTCACGTGCTTCGACCGGGTTGGAGCTGATGAGGTACAGAACGAATGATATTTTCAGGATATCCCAAAATTGCTATATTACAGTGCGCAAAACCCATATTTAACATGCATAATCTACAAATCTAAGGAATTAATATATCGATTGGCAACCAGTCTAGTCGTAAATCTACTCCTGCCCATAAGCAAAAAGTTCCCCAGCAGACCTTCCCCAAGAACGATATCCAAACAACTATGAAGGAGGAGTCGGCAACCTCATCCAAGGATGTTCCTTCACCTGTTGTATCTTAATGCGAGTTTCCGGATTCGGATCCAGACACCGACGCATGAGATCCACAGCCTCCTCAGACAGTCCGCCATCAGGTATATCTGTTATCGTGACCTTCCCGTCTATTGCATCCCGTAAAGATGGAAATGGCGATGTTCCCGTCAGAAGGTATGAGAGGAGTACTCCCAACGTCCATATTTCGGCCGGCGCAGCCTGGTACTTCTTTTTCTGCAATATCTCGGCCGAGGCGTACGCGGCTGTTCCAAAGAACTGAGTGTAATATGGTCGAGGTTTCGTCGGGTCAACAGCACATGCACTCCCAAAATCGATTAGTTTCACCTAGCGCAATGGCTGAGCACTTGCCACCCGACTGAAACAGAGCAGGCGTACCTTCAGATTTTTGTCTATGACTAGGTTCTCATCCTTGATATCGCGATGGGCTATACCAAGGCTGTCCAGGTGGTGCACAACATCCACCACCTGTGCGAAGACGTAGCGAGATTGAGCTTCTGGTAGGCGCTTGTCTTCGGATTGTTCGATGCACTCGAAAAGGTCATGAGAAGCCCGTCGGGTAATCTCCGGCCTTCTGAATTGGAATAAGTTTGAGGTTTGCTTCGTATGTGATGCGTTCGATTTAGTGGACGTGTCAGTGTCAGCGTGAATGAAATGGGGCGAAGCTGAGGGCGGTGGTGTCGCGGGCTCAGAGGAATCGAGCGACCTCTCAGACGCTGACGGCGACAAGGACGGAGTGGAGACTAGACTATCGATTTCCTGGTTACTCTCCTCGCAATTTTGCCATGGGGAACCATGTAGTTCCTGGACCTGTTCCCAGCTACATAAGTTACAGTTGAATTGGAGGGAAAGCAACATACAAGGTAAAAGTAAATGCTGTCCTCAAAGAGATCGATAAACTTCACGACGTTCTTGTGGTTGATCGTGTTCAACAGAGCGATCTCCGTTGGTAGCCGCCCAAGGTGCTTATCTTCCATCCATGCGTGTTCAGGAACCTTCTCCTTGATGATGAACTTGACGGCAACTTCTCGCCCAGAAAGTCGTTGCCGGGCAGTCATCACAAATCCATATCCTCCTGCCCCAAGCTCATCCTCTAGCTGGTACAACTCGACAAATTGCAAGTTGAGACGATGAGTACGGGGAAATTTCGGGGAATGAAGGTGGGCCTGTGTGTTGTAACAGGGCCCGGAACGCGGTGATGGCATAGGGGGGAAGAAGGGATTAACCTCGCTGGAAGACAGGCGTCCTTTGGGGAGGCGACGAAGGTTCGCGACGGGGATAGAATCCCGTTGCGAATGCGAATCATTTGAAGGTGAAAGCGGTACGGTAGGTAAGGTGTATGCAAAACTATCATCGATGGATGTAGTTTTGAACAACTCGGATAGTTCGGAAACGCCCCCAGGTGAGTGGTGTGGATTCGGAAGGGGTTTCAGTTTGGGCAAGGGGGACATCACACGAGGGGGTGAGTTGTAATCAAAAGCTTGAGCCGCTTTGTGAGGTTTGGACAGGTCTATGAGGGACATCTGAATAGTGTCGGCATCCGTCGAGGAAGCGCGAGAAGGGAAGAGGAGTCCTGACGAGAGAAACCCCTGTGAACGGGGGACGGGTTGTATAAATGGTTGTTGGTGTGTAGTGGCCATGACCGTGGGCAAGGCAAGATGACAGCAAGATTCAACTAACAGGGAAACGCGTTTCGAGCCTGCTACACGGCTGTGCAGATAGAAATCAGACGATGAAAGTGCAGGAGGGCAACACAGGGGGTTGAGGTCGCGCAGCAAAGTGGCGAACCGCGATGAAAGCTGTTGGACGGGGAAAACTCGAGAGAATGGAGGGGTAGGAAGAAAAGCTGGAGTGCGAGAGGGACGACGGCGTGGAGGACGACGATGGGTATTGGAATTAGAGTTGGGATAATATATACCACTAGATGAGATCATCCTCAGAAAACACCGGCTGTCTCCTCAAAACAGGCTGCTGCCTAATTTGGCACTGATCGCGTAGCCTCTTCCGATCACTTCCCGATCACTCACCTTTTCTGCCATTGGAGCCCCGTTCCGCTACCTTTCACAAGCCTCACACCTTGCACAATCACATCGTGTGTACCCATAGAATTTCATTCACAAGCACTCACACAAGTTTCTACTCTGCACTCGCGAGCGACCACATGTAGTAAACACCTATTCTCCGAGTCAGCGTCAATGTTATCATCTGTATGTCATTGCCCCCACCGGCACCCACCAATACTCCTGTACGGCTTCCAATTCTCGGTCAATATTTCCATCTCCTGTGGGGTTAACAATGCCCCTCTAATAATAGTTTGGCGTTAGTTCTAAAACGGGTGCACTCTCGCGAACAGACACACTTGACTTTCTTCGTCCCTGAAATTCGGCTTCTCAATTCCGCAACACTCAGAGTCTTCGGGAGAGATAGGACCTTCGTTCCTGTAATATTCTTTAAGGAATTGGAGATGGATGGGGTAAACAGTGGTGGGCGCCCATCTAAGCCATCCACTCCTTGGTCCTCGACAGAATGGCTCGGACCGGAGTTATGAGTGTCTGTTTCGCCTATAACGGGTAGATAACCCTCGTCGTCACTATCGTCATTATCGATCCGCGCTGAACCCGTTTCGGGCTTCTTGGTAGAAGATTCACTAATCTTCTGGGGTGATATGCTGAAGGGATCAGAAGGTGAATGTAACGCCAGAAACCACCGAGCGAGGCCACGCTGAACCCCTAGGTCCCCTAATACAACCCGATAAATTCGACTTCAATGCGTCAGAATGATGGCAGCTCACCCACTGGTAAAATATCCGGCCGCCTCAAAGAAAAGATAGCGAACATATCGACTAACGGCGTTCAACTTTACTATTAATGGTTACCCCGGGGATGTAAATGAAAACTTGCCTGTCCACTATCACCATTCAAACGACATCACATCAGTCTCCACTATAGTTAACAAGTGGAATGTCGACATACACGTCCTATTCCTCTGACCTCGATAAGCATCTCCGCTAGTTCTTCATCATTTGCTGACAGAATCTTTCGTGTGGATAGCCGACCATCTGTAAAACGTTTGGCTAAGTCATGGACTGTAAAAATTAGGAAATCGTCGGCGATCAATATCCAGCAATCCCTTATACATCACGTACTGTATTCCGCTTTCCGTGTACTGAGACCAGCAGATCTCAAGACAGACAAGTCTGTAGCTGCAGTTTGAGTAGGAGTCGGGAACGAATTCGACCTGGCCCAGAACCATTAGTTAGACTAACCGTCGGAACAAATAATTCAGCCTACTGGGTATCACCCGGTTTTTCGGGTAAGGCTGGGTCATACAGACGCTTGAATTTGTGGATGATGGATCTCGCAGCAAGCCAAGAGATCTGTTGTCCACTGAAAACCGGTCACATTGAATTACGTTAGTGTTTTGTCTGCAGTCTCCGCACAACGGACTGGGAAGAGACACACAGGATTGAGGTGGAGAGTGCCCTAGAAGCGAAAATAAGCGACCGGCGTAAGACATGTAGACACATCATAAACAAACTGGAACGGGTGAAATTGCTCGAGGTTTTCATAAGGTTTGCATGGCAACTTGTTGAATATGTCCTCAAACCGGCGGTCGACATTGATGAGATGCTCCTTTGCCTTTTCCAAGGAAAATGTCAGCACAGCAGGAACAGTTGCGTCTGCATCCTCTTTTCCAGACGATTCAGGATATCCATTAGTTGAAGTAAGTGGTGATTTTGCAGGGACTGGCAGGTTAGCAACTGCTTTGCGCGCCTTCTTCGTGCTTGTTGGGGCATTGGGTGCGTCTCCGGCGGCTCTTCTCTTTACTGTTGTCGTTGGGGTAGATGTTGAACTGTTACCTTTAGCAACATTGATTTCCGTGGCTATATTGACACGTTGACCGGCGTTTGCGGCTATTCTTGCTGAGGATCGTGTCGAAGGCATATTCATGCGAAATAACATCCAAATATCGGACTTCCGAAGCACTAGGTGTTCGACCCTCTGAATAGCAGAGGTCGACGTGGTAAAGAACACAATTCCTTCACAAACCCGGCTCACTGACTGGGTTGTTCGCGGGTCCGAATGCGCCCCTGACTCGGATTTTATAACCCACGCTACCTTGCGCAGATTGGCGCCCAAAGAAATCTTGATGCAACCCCCCTATCCCGCTGGTGTATACCGAACGGACTGAACACCTACTGAGTAACCTTTGCCCTAGAGTGACACCCCGGAGCCTGTGAGGTACACGACACCCACTACACCTCACCACGTTTGACTCTTTACAATCCCCTCTGTTCCCCGTCTCACTGAGAGATACTGAAAGATACCACTCCCATCTTTTTTCTTTGACCCACCTTCCCAAACTCCTTACAACAGCAGTATAGGTGGCCAAAAAGTGCCTTATCGCGTGGAACCCAACACACTCTCCTCTTTCCAAATCTCTTCGCTCAAATTCGAGTGCCGGTGTTAATCCCGTACAGTATAACCCCCAAGAAGGCCCCATCAGTTGAGAAAATGGGAACTTGTTGTCATGCCTTCGAGTAATAATCATGAATATGATTCAAATCAATGGTGCGTGTATTCTGTACATTGTGCATGTGCCAAAACTCGTTGGTGCCCGAGGCCTACTGTCACAATCAACGTTCATGACCCTCTTGCGAGCTACCTAATCACAGTACCGCTCACGACTCAAGCTAAAGGGATTTATGTTCAGGTTTTTTTGTACTACTTTGGAGATATATGGGTCAACGTTAAGAGACGTATCTTTCCGGAGCTGAAATACCTCCCGATGAATACATAGCATCATGGCGCTGACACTCTGTCCGTGCCTAATCCATTTCGCTGTGTTCCTAGAGGCGAATCAGAAGGGAATGCTATAATCAACCCGGCCTGGCGGAGTGTGACGTGATCAATCATATCCCACTTTATCGATGTAGGTGGCCGGACTAGGTACTTATAAAGAGGATCTTGGCCCAACGCCGTCTATATCTGCCCTTGTACCAAACCACAAATCCCCACTCCATCGTCTCTACTTGTCATGCCCAGTGCGTCGTTCTCACACTGCATCTGTGGAACAATATGAATGACCATCCTTTCCTTGTTTCAGAATTCATTGTCACTCTTCAAGACGGGGCCGACTACGACGAAGTCGCGAAAGGCGTAACTGACAACGGTAATTGGATATGTCTGGTTGCTATCACCCGCATCTAATCAGTGGGCCAAGGTGGAACGGTTACAAATGACTTTCGACCACTTATGAATGTAGGAAGCCGCAATATATCGATACTACCAGACGATTAAACATGTTACAGGCTTTTGCTGCGGAGATCCCGGACTCATATCTGACAAGCCTGCAATCGCTAGTCGGCGGTGACACGATCAAGTACCTTGGTCAGTCTCTTTGCTCACCTTTCGTCCTATGCCATTTTGATATACTTCTGCCCCCCAGAGCCGGACGGCACGGTGACGACACAGGATACTCTGTTGTAATCCTACCTCAATTACGCATGATCAAAAGGATCGTGTGCTTTCTTCCTTTTGTATTTGAGCAGCTCCCTACAATTGAATTATCTCTTACGACTCGCCGTAACGCTTGATTTTGACGTTCTTCAGCTCCTGAATCAGCTCCTGAAAGATCGTATATTATTCATGAATTCTCGTGACCCAAAGAAGCGAGAGAAGCGTATCGTATGCGTGACACAGATTGGAGAAGTGGTCAAAGTCATATGGTGCTCTGGGTCCATTCCTGACTCACTAAACTCCCAGGCCCGTGATGTCAGGCCAATTGGCTTGACACGGCCGACATACCGCAGCGTCCCCTATCCCAAGTACTCCTCTCAACGTCTCAATCTTACGCATCACCTTGAAATTCAAAATCTACCACATGCCGGGTCGTGCGTCGGCCTGCTTCAGAAGTGGTTGGAAGTGCTCATCCTTTACAGGTTACATTATTGTCTTCAAAGACGAGGCTCCTCAGGCTGAGATAGAGCAGTATATTGACCATTTGATAGCAGAGGGCGAGTACTGACGGTAACGTCCTTATCTATTACACACTGATGTATTGGTTTATCAAGGTGGAAGAATTCATGCGCACTATGATGCTTTATTCAAGGTGAGTCACATCACTGAGCCCCGGGGAACTGCTGGGGTTATTGTGCATTGTGTAGGGGTTCTCGGCCTTTGTTCCAGACAACTTTGTCCAACACTTGGCAGTCGACGGTCTTGTTGACTTCATCGGTGAGCCCCACCCCAGCGCAAGTAATGATCACAGCGTTCAACACGCTCCGTTTTCTATAACAGAGCCAGATGGCATTGTCACTACCCAGGCGTAGGAAGTTACCAGACCAATCCATTCGTGAAAATACTGTCAAGGGTATACCATCACATGCAGGGTGTTCTCAACGCTGTACAATAATTGGTTACATGAAATCAAAACAATTAATGGGTACCCAGAGTCGTAAAGGTCGTAAAAAGGTCGTTAGGGGGACACAGTGTCATCACTACGCAGCCAGTTTGATGTCAGTGGATGCAGGTCCATTGACCATTGGGACTGTGTCAAGGATGGAATGTATAGGGACAGGGGTGAGGAAAGGCATACCATTCGATGGCGAGGGCTTTTGTGTCGGATCAGGTTTAGATTTGAGTTCACTCGATGGCCTACTGATACTGTCCTTATCCTTTGGGGGGTTGATAGATGGTATAGGTTGGGTTGGGAAATCCCATGGACGTGGAACCTAACGTAAAATTGTCAGTTGGGCGGCAAGTAAGCAATTGTGAAAAAATAATTACCAGTGCTGCAGGCATGATCCTGAAGCCAGTCAAGTCAAAACAGTGCATTAATTGTGGAAGAGGAAGAGCGTACCAAGTTGCAGCACATACAACACCTTTGCCACGATCTTGTTTCTTGATTTGGGCAAATTCAAAGTCGATGAACTGTGAGATGTAGCGAACCAAAGGCAGGATCTCCCGAACGCCATTATTAACCAGTGACAAGGCAGTGAGGAAATTCATGACTGCTCCTGTGATTGATTGGGCACTCTGAAGTAAAGTGAGGGTCGGTGAGGGATAGTGACATGAGCAACTTACGGAGAGATAGCCAATTGAAGGTGGTGGCAGGAGCAGCTCGAGACCCCACCAGTCTTTACAAGGCTAGTCAGAGCAGGAAGAAAGGACCATGTTGGAAGCAACATACACGTGAGGATCGACATTCTATCGGTTGGTGGGAATATATCTATGGTTGAATGAGTTTTGGAGTGGCTGACCGTAGCTGTTACACTAGCCTTTATGGTCTGGCTTAATAGCTTTTCCGGTAGCATAACCGAGAGCCATCAACTGGGGAGTAATTTGTTCGAATCCCTTGATCACCGTCTCTGCTGTCGGCACCGCTCCCGCAAGTATTCCATCACCGTCCCCCGGTTGCCCAAGCCCAAGATTGGGAGATTTGACGAGGTCAATAACATGAATTTCATTCATCAAGCTAGCGACCCCTTCGATTGAAGCCAAACTGACATCGGTTATTGATGCGACATTTAAAGAATTGTCCCCTCTAAGTTCTACGGCACCCTGCCTAAGTTTGGAGAAGTGTAGTCGGTCTTCTTCCGCGTCGGTATGCTCGAGGCAGACAGCATGAATTGGGCCAGCACTGCCAGTGGCGTGTCTATGGCCGGTGCCGTCAGTGGAGTATGTGTTCACCTTTTGTTCCCCCGCAACCGGTAGGGTGCGCAGTTCAGATATGATACGATTGGCGGACTTGGGTTTGACGAGGTGCGACTTGATCTTCGTGAGCTCTGGTCGTGCCTTGACTCTGGTAACCTTTGGAGGAACCGCAATCGGGGGTCCAACGATAAGAGAGCGAACAACGAGCGCGGATTTCCTCGCCTCCTGCTCCATCGTCTTGTATCTCAATTGACGATACCATGCTCGCCTTTCCTTGACTTTGATAGATGAATGTGCCGGGGTACTGGGTGTACGGGGATGAGGATTTTCTTGCGAAGTCACAGTTGCAGAAGGACTGGAAGACCTCGTGCGTTGTGACGACCGTTTGGTATGAGAAGGACGGCTATATACGTAGACGGCGGAATAAGAGGCAGAACCTGACTGAGAGGATGAAACTGAGCCCATGGTGTGAAGTGTAGGTTGGTAAGGAGTGAGAGGTGAGCCCCCGCCACAATTAAGGGCCTTATAACCAGCAAAGAGACATACAACTTCTTGCAAGCACGCTGTGGTTGGACTCCTCAGCTCCTTTAGGGAGGTGGAGAGGTAGCCTAATCGGGGCTGTTATTCACAAATAGGGAATCGAGGTCAATGAGAAAAAAAAACAAAGCATTATACCAGAATTATGTATTATCCTAAGTGTAATGTGAAACTACACACAGAACAAGTCAAAGTTTTTTTTACACTCGATGTGAAATACGGCCCAAAAAACGCGCATACTAGACGTATAATGATCCTAAAATACAGTGCGTGAGAGGCCATGGGACCAGCATACTGTAGTCAGTATGCAAGTGTTGTCGAGAGTGATAGACAGATTTCAACTATCAATCTTCAAATTAGTGTCTATGGAAGGGGGATCAGCAGAACCTGACGAGCGCCCGGACATCAAGCTCAAGTAGCCCAACGGAATACAGGCTCATTTTCGTGCGAAGATTTCGTCAACATTCGCCATATATAGGAGAGGGGTTAAACGTTAAACTATTGCAGAAGACAGTCTTACACTATGGCTATACTGTGTCCCAGATTCGACTGTTACAAGAGCAGTGACACGATTGGCGGCTCGCCCCGGCAATTATCGGTTGTGGATTTCGTTTAGTGTAAATACTCAACCAAAATATCAGGATGGCTGGGAGCATGACCTGAGCTTAGGTCATGCTCCGAAGTTTGGATATATATATACGTAAGTCTCTACTCATGGACTATTCTGCGGCAACATGACCATCCCGCGCAGGATAAAGTCAATAATCAGGTAAGTTCTGTTTCATACTGGCGTATGATCAAGTATGGTCTGAAAGGATTTTCAAATTTCAGAAAAACCTCCCCAGTACTTTGGGCAATTCCAATGGGTAAGATTCATATGGCTGATCCTGTCTGGCACCATTGCTTGTGACCACAAAGCTCAATACTTCTCCACATACAGGTACTGGTTCAATAAGCATATTGTTCTTCGTATTTCCTTATGGACAAGGAACCCAACCAATGGCCATTTTCAGTCTAATATTTTACTTTCTGAATATCGGGCTATTTGTCCTGTTCAATGCCTCGACAATTTTACGCTTCGTGTTGTACCCGGAGTCCCTGAAGCCCCTACTGCGACACCCAAACCACAGCCTCTTTTTTGCGTGTTATCCGATGGGTGCTACGACAATCATCAACGTCTCTATCAGCTGTGTCTACCAACACTATGATTTTGGTGGGAAAGGGTTCGTATACTTCATGTGGATATTGTGGTGGATGAATGTCGCCATCTCCGCGTTATGCTTTTGGGGACTTACCCATTTAATGTTTGTATTCAGTTTTTTTTTCGGGGAGTACATACTCTCAATATTTTTTTCTCGTATAGGATCACTCGTCATACTCATGCGTTGTCAAGCATGACTTCTGCATGGATTCTTCCCGTTGTCACGTTTGTGGTCGCGTCTTCCACAGGTGCCGTGATTGCTCAGGCATTGCAAACGTTCTCCGCACGTGCCGCCCTTATTACGGTGGCCGTATCAACATTTCTCCTCACAACTGGGCTGTTGCTAGCATCGATGATGCTGACGGTATATGTTCTGAGATTGGTCATGTACGGATTTCCTCCCGGGTTGAGTATATTATCTGTGTTCCTTCCGCTAGGGGTCTCAGCACAGGCAGGCTACTCAGTTTCTCTCATCGGCGCCAACCTCAGAGTCTTACTTCCCCTCCCCTTTCCTCGATCTCCCTTCTTCTCACTCCATTCCTCCGGTGACACTATTTATCTCTTCTGCTCCGTCACCGCGTTTTTACTTTGGTCTTGGGCGGTTTCGTGGATTGTGTATGCACTTTTTGGCTTGGTACATAATCTCAGAAGGACTAGAATTGAGTTTCGGCTCACTGCATGGGGACTGGTCTTCCCGAATGTTTGTGCCACGCCTTCCAATTGAGATGGGACTGATAAATTCTTCAGGGTGTCTTTGCGAACCTTACTGTGCGTCTCGCAGAGGTTTATGATTCAGGTTTCTTCCGTGTCGCCGGAGCAGTGTACTCGATCTTAACATTCCTGCTATGGTGCTACGTGTCCTACAACACTATCCTGATATTTCCGGCCCTCCTCAAGCTCGAGCCAGTCGAGAATGAAGATTCTAATCGTGATCAAGAACCATCATTTGTTTCTACTCCAACACCTATCTCAAGCCCACCACCGAAAGTAGCATCAGTTGATAACACCTCTGCATACCAAGCACCCAGTTACGAAGGGACATTGATTGGATGAGAGTTTTCTGGGTGCGTCATTATTTCTCGTATTTGCTGTATTTCCATCTGAGCTGCCCATAGAAAATCCCTCATCCGTAGCTATTGAACATTACCAAAAGTAGTAGTTAGTCTAGTTAGCATTTACAGCATAGATCTTTGGTTCGTCTAGGCATTCGCGAATAGCGTAGAAGAGCACATGGAGGGGTTGGTCTATTCTCTGTTCGTTATAGCACACTGAACCGTACGCTGACGTACGAATATTGTACGCGGTTCACTTGTCCCAATAACTTGGTGGGATGGTATCATCCAACCCAGATATTACCATCACCAAACATTCAATAGAAGAGTCCATTTATTAGCTTATGAGTTTGGCACTTGTTCGTTGGCGGTCGAATATCATAGCGCGACTAGTTTTTTTTTTGAACGGTACCTTGGATGTTGACTTGACGAAGAAATGAAGTTTGTCTCGAGTTTCCCTATTCAGTTCTTCAGTTAGTGATCGAGCACGTTCGGCACAGCCACAGGACGTGTCTTCCGGATTCTCCTTGCCGCGATTACCTCAACGAACGTCAGGGCACTCCCCACACCATCTCCCAACCTTCCCCACTTACACATGCCGGACAGAACCAATCGTGCAGGCTACCAGCCTCTTACCCAGGATGCCGATGGTGAGGTTGACGTTGGGCTACCTGAAGCGGACGTCAGCGCACAGCAACAAGTCGCTTCCACACGTGGCTTGGGTCGTTCTGGTCGGCCGGGGAACATTGACTTGAAAAAGCTTGACACTGCATTCAAGAGGTGCGGTTTGTGTGTGCGGTCAGGTTGTGGCGCTAATATCGCTTTTCTGTTAGGTGGACAGAGTCAATTGCACAGAAGGTGAAACGCAAGAATAAGAGGAAGCAGGAGCATTCCAAGAAACAGATATGGAAGAGTGTATTTGAGCCACACGTATTGAAGTCACCAACAATAGACACAGTGGTAGGTGGATAGTTGTTGTGCTGGATGACTATTGACTATTTCCGCTGTGGCCAGGTCAAGACACTAGATCACAGGCCCCCGATGACCCAGGAGGAATTTGAAGAGTGCGTCATGGTTTGCCTGTGGCATTTGACGGTGCTAATGAACCTGGACATAGCATAGCGCAATCCGTTAGGAATGCAATTCTTGAAGGGATTCACCCCAAGATGATTTCAAAAGGGTCATCAGGATCCTATTTTGCTCGTGCAAAAAGTACAGGCGGGCGGGTCCAGACTGTAGCGTGAGTATGTCACTCCTTCCATGAACGGTTGTTCAATCCAGTCATACTTTCAAACAAAGAGTATTCAAGCCTAAAGATGAGGAACCTTACGGACGGCTCAACCCCAAGGCGAGTCCATCTATGAATAATGTCCACCACGGGAATCGATCCTTGCACCAAATAGACGACGAAATGGATCCATCGACAATTCCGTTGGATTATTCCCTTTGGCCGAGCTTGTTTGATACCCAACCTCAGGTACGTCCCATCCGCTTTTCTGAATTACATTTATTAAAGTGAAAGGGGCCAGTTATATCTCCGAGGCTGCTGCGTCTTTGTTGGACAGACGTTTAGAGCTATATATTGTCCCCCCTACATATCTTGTTTCGCTATCTAGCCCTGTAAGTTCAATGTCCTCTTGTGATTGCAATAGCTTATCTCGTTTCTAGGCCTTTTTTTATGACTGGTTAGACAGGAATGCAGCCAAGAAGGGAAAGCCACTTCCTGAAAAGATTGGGAGTATGCAATATTTCTTGCATGGGTATATGGGTGCGCCACAATCTATTGATGAAGCGTGCCAATTTCATACCACCCGAACAGATGCCTCTGAATTTCTTAGAAGACACCCTTGGCCTGGAAGGGCAATTTCGGATACGTTTGATGATTCAAATCATCGGCACGGTAATATCTCTAAACGTATATTAAACACTCTCAACATCATGTGTGGCAAGACGGGTGACGGAGACGAATTGTATGATGAGGCTGATTTCGAGGATGAGAGAGTTCTATTCGATGCCACTGAATCGAGTGATTCAGAGAGGCCTTTCTATTGGTCCCAGGTTTTGCAACAGAGTTTCCGAGAGGAACTCGAGAAGTACGTCTTACCGTCAACTCTGTGATATCTGTTTTAACGTCCGACTCGGCTAGGCTTGTCATCCTAGGTATTTGTTGTCGTTGGAACATGTGCAAGGCTGGCTCACATTCCCTTTAGACTATTTAATGCTCAACACCGATCGAGGAGCAGACAACTACATGATCAAGTACTGCGAGGCGGATCATGAGAAGGCCCTTGTCGATGTTGCACCGACTCGGTCGGTACGACTGGAATTGCCGCTAATGAGCGAACTCAAACGTACCGAGAGTACTCCAGCTTCTGCTCCAAGAGCAGATGCAGGCAGCTCTCGTATTGCAACCTCTCCATCACCACCTGAAAGCCTACCCAATGGCGATTACACCCGACGACCGCATATTCACATCGCTGCCATTGACAACTCGCTTTCTTTCCCTCATGAGCATCCACAGGGTTGGCGATCCTATACATATGGATGGCTTTATCTGCCTGTGAGTGTTATCGGTCGGCCGTTTAGTGAGAAGACAAGGAACCACTTTTTGCCTCTCCTTACGTCCAAAGCTTGGTGGGAAGAGACGACATATCAACTAAGGAAATTATTTGCGGTTGATCCCGACTTTCATCCAAAGATGTTTGCGGTGAGTAGCCATCTCTACCTAGAAGACGACGACTAATATTGCCACCAGCGGCAAATGGCAGTCATCAAAGGTGAGAATTCTACCTGAGAGTTCATCCACAGCGAACTAATCGTACATTCAGGCCAAGCATGGAACATCGTACAATCCCTTAAGCACTCTGTAAGTTCGATAGAAGTCAGGTAAAAATATATACTCAATATGACTTTTTAGGACGAAGGTACCCAAACAATAGCAAATTTTGAAGAATGTCGCTGAGCGTCATCGTATAGGTCCATTGGAATTAACCCGACGACAGAAGGTACTCGTTTGGGACGATGAAATTGAAGTACCTGAGGAGACCATTCAGGAAACGGAAGCGGCTGATGCGGACACCAATCTTCCATCACCTCGGATGTCTATCAGTAGCGTTCCTATCCCACGGAGAACACGGAGTCAAAGCTCAGGTGGCGAGTTTCCTCCGCCAATCCGACGAACATCAACAGATGCCTCTGGACTACCTCGTCCTATCCCGTTTGTTGCCAAGTTCCAACGGATTCATCCTGGGACCACAGGTGTTACTATGTTGGAGCACTTGGAGCGCTTAGATCAGGTAGAAGCTAGCTTGCAACGACTAGGAGTCGATGAAGCAGTAGAAGTCGATGTCGGAGAGGCCATTCAACCTAGGCCATTACCAATTCCTCACATGAGTAGTGGTAGTCACAGAGATACCCCTGGAGCTTCTCCGAGTTCACTGCCAAACGCGACCTCACCCTTCTCGCCACCTGGTAGTCCTCTGCCGACCGTACCCGAGGTCGCGTCGTCGGCGAGTTCTATTGCAGAAGAAGATCTTGTGGCCTTATCCAAGTCTACATCACACGTGGAAGGATTGAGGCGGCCATTTGGACATGATCGATCCGAGAGCATGGAAAATCCCAACATTGACTGGATTCACCAGGCGAATGAGAGTACAAAGAACAGTGTGATTGTGGAGGTGAGTCTGAATCCTAGTTTCTATGTCATGTGTTCATATCCTCTCCTACAGCGACTTGAGACGGTCAATAAAAAGCCCCTGTGTTCCTGCTGGTAGAAATTGACGCACACTGGGTTGAGTTGTTAGATTTTAATTTGTAGATATATTCAGTTTCTGAGTGATAGTGCTTTGCCTAAGTTATATGTACATATAGCGCCTTCATTTGCTTTACGAAGTGAGTAATAATAACGATACATGGGGAAGCAATTCAGGTCTGGAAGATCAGTCACCTTCCGCCATTAGCCATTGCGCAAAGTCATCCAATCTTTTCTTGTCCGAGTCTTCGCTCTCAAGATCGTCACCCGCTCCAGAGCGTTTGAATCGTTGTCGTCCTTGGTAAAGGCTCGCTTCAATGCGTCGGCCATCAAAGAATCGTCCGTTCATTTTCTACAACGTTGAGTGAGACATTGCTGAGCGTCTGAAATACAACATACCAAAATACAAGCTTGTGCACTTATTGGATCCCGAAACTTGACTGTCATGATTCCGTCTTTCTCTTTCTGCATTGTGGTTATTAGCAAAGCGCGGTCCGAAAACTTCAGAATAACAACACACGTCATAGAGAACCACATTCGTCACGTCGCCCAAAGTCGAACACTCCTCTCGAACATCCTCCTTTAGATCAAGTAGCAGGGAGGCATCCTTGTCTAAGTCTTCCAATGTGAACATGTATTTCAGCACAACTACTCGGCTGTTTTTGTTGATATCGCGAACGTCATCCTCTTCTGTTTTTGCTGGCCCGAATCCGTCTTCATCGTCCCACTCTATAAGTTTCCTGAAGCGAATGTGAGTTGAGAGTGAAAAGTATAGGAAATTGAATGGTATTGCACTTTTGCATTTTGCCAATTCGTTTCGTCGCCTTCTTTTTGTTGATCACCTTCCGTGACTGATCACCACTATTTCCAGTTGAATGATTCTTGTGGGCAAAGTCGGCCTTGGACACACGTATCACAGTTGAAGGATCGCCCAGGCGCAATTCTGCTTCATCCAGAAGACTGACTGCCAGCGTAACCGAGTCTTCTTTGAAATAGACCACCAAAGCCTCCCCGCTAAACGACCCATCTTCCTTGGCGTACATCTTCACTTTGGGTTCCCCCTCGTCATCCTCTTCTAAAACACCATAGCGCGAGAACGTTTCCACGATCTCATCCTGTTCAACATCGAGAGGTAGTCCGGTAACATAGACAGCAGTATTCTTTGATTTTCGTTCTGCTGGAGGTTTGTCGTTTCGCCCCCGTTTGGAAGGGCCTGCAGCCCCATTTCCATTCAGCCCGGTGTAGTCTTCAGGCTCCTTTCGTTTCTTGTTCTCGCGCTTCAGCACGGGTGCTGCGGGGGTCTTTAGGGCCGTGGACCTGAGGTTAGATTTCCACGCCTGGTGTTTCCATCATCTCAAGGCACTTGCCTCTTCATCGACTCCTGCGACCGAGTATGCTGCTTGCTGCTGCTTGATCAAGTCTTCATCTAGCTAGTAGCTCTCAGATGATCAAGTCGAATATCTCTGATTATAAGGACGTACCAGGGGTGCCCAGGACCCCTTTGCAGCATCGTATTCCATCTCAGTTCCATCGTCTTCTTCATACCGCCATGATTCAGAAGCTTTGTCGAAATAAATCCTGACCCAGCCATTTCATTATACAACAACCATAAGTACATATCCAGACAAACCTTGGATCATTAGCAAAGGCAGCCGCTTGGACCTCTGCGGTAGCCCCTGCAGCGATGGATGGTGGTGGTGCAGACATTAGGTGTTTGTAGGTATTTGATGTCAAGGGTAGTCATACATCATCACACAGAAACATGTCTGTCCGGTCACATGGAAATTCTTAAGTTATCCTTGAGAAACAATTATAAAGCATCGTATCCGTGGTCCAACGGATCCGCAAGGTCTACTCTACTGGTACATCGCCATAGGGAAGTAAGCGAATGGGTCGTGGGGGGCATCCGCCGAACGTTTGGGCTCCCAACGTTGGAATGGAGTAGGAAGCACCGGGGGGAGTCTATCTTCCGAATAGACCTTTGTTGCGCCGGTGATGGTAGCGATGGCCTGTGAGAGGGTGGTGGGTTCGGGGGTCTTGCTTGGGACGTCAGTCTTAACTTCTTCCGCAGGAGCAGCAACACTAAATTAACTGGTTAGAAACCCGCGCATTGGTGCCTCGGTTCCACGTACGATTGCGCAGTGGAGTGTTCAATCAAGAGCTGAGAAAGTTCGCCCTGGGTGACCACCGAAAGCGGCGCGTAGGCACGACGAACATCACGCTTCCAGTATGGGTTTTGAGCCGGGTCCGAGGCTGACGACAGTCAACGTTGCTGAAGTAGACGCTTATAGCATCACACACCTTTTGTTGCAGGTGTTGAGTAATGCTCTGGCCTGGACGCCGGTGGGGGAAAGCGATGAAAGCCTTGGAGAGGCAAACCACTGGAGATTTCTGGGTTCACAGCAGCGACCTCACCTGGAATTCGACGTGATTAACTTGGACAAAATGTGGAACAGAGAGACATACGAAACTTCTTCCAGAAGCCTTTTGGACTGAGATGATAAAGCGTCGACTCTGCTGCTTTCTTGGTGGCCATGGGTCTAAACGGAATGCAGACAATGTCACACCGATACGGGAACCGTCACTTGTCACACCACACCCTCGATTAATTGAAGACTCCAGCCCTGGATAACCTAGTCCACAAAGTATTGCAGAATGGGCCTTCTGACAGCAATATCACGGCTCGATCTCCACTCTGCCGGCCTGTCGCAATCCTGCTTCTGAAAGATTCATACTTAATTAACCCTCACCTCATGTAACGTCTAACCCCACAGACAATTAACCCTGGACAATGCTCGGACGATGCTGGGCCTCTTACAACATCATCGAACCCCGTTGGCTTACCGGTGGTTGCCTCCGGGAAAAAAGGGGCTGACTGAGAACCAGGAGATGACAAGCTATATTGCCGCAACATCGGCCAGGGTTTCTGATAACGCTGTAAGACGCTGCGATCGCGCAATACTTGTCGGTCTCGTGCCGGCAACGCAAAATTGCATTCTTAATTCTTCCCCATTTAAGGACATCTTTCGACACCTCTCGTCCCTCATAACAGCCCCACTACACAACTGTGCCCCCGCATCCATCTACCGATATGAGCATAACATTTGCACACCCGCCACACCCATCCGAGCTTGTCCAGCGACATGCTCCAACACCATACCCACCTGCAAGCTCCTCGAAGGAGCGTGACCCACATGATGTCCCAATTTTCGACTCCAAAAGCCTTACAGAACCAACAGCACCTGTGTTGTACCTGCCACCGCTCCTATCATCTCTCCCAGAAAAAGTCAATATCGGCCCAGAGGAAACAACCGTCAACCCTGATTTTCCACCTTTAGTCACCGAAACCCGTCTCCCAGATATCGATCCGGCATCACTGTCGCTCCATAAAGCTCTCCATCGGTTTAGACCCCTTACACCAAATTACGCCGCCACACCTTATGCTGAAGCTTTCAACTGGGAGGAATTAGTACTACCTGAAGATGAAGAGAGAGAATGGTATTGCGTGGTCTTCCGTAGCAAGCGGAAAGCCGGAAGCGATGGCGGATGTAAGTTTTTTTTTCTGTGTTAATTACACTTTCGGCATTGTGGATATTCACCTCCATTGATAGCACTCTATGAAGCCGACAAACTTGCCCACGAGGAGGCCGTCCGAAATGGAGGGGTAAATCAAATTCTCCTCCTGCTTATTTATCCGCGGCATTGACTAGTTCCCTATAGCTAATTATGTATTGGTATGGGATCCCACATATAGAAACGGGCATGAACATGGCTACTTGTATCTGGCAAAGCCGCAAGCATGCTGTTGCGGCCAACTCGAGACCACACCACATTCGGGCTATGCGGCTAGCTGCAAGCTCCTATGAAGTCTACGACCTTGAGCGCTACCGCCTATCGAAGCAGAGGGGACAAAGTGGTGTCGTTGTTGAACATTATACCGGGGGTGAAATTGGATGGTGAAGAACTTTCTAGATGACTAGTGTAGCTTATAGTATATACGCTCTCGCATTGCTTTCTGGATACCCTTATGTCTCAGCATAATATTTTAATTCCGAGCACACAATCTACATCGATACAGATGAAGCAGCTATCTGTTAGTCCAACCATGGTTCAAGATCGTCGCGAGAATCAAGCAATCGACAATCCAGTCCAGTAGCAGAGTTTTCTGCTACTGGGGTTGACGAGGCAGGCTTTTTGGGGGGTAATAAACAAATATTCGGGATAGAAACAAACGGTTCGCAAATTTTGTCACTTTGCGTGTTTTCAGAATCAAAATCAGTCGCATCCAGTGCGGCCTGAAAATGGAAACGGTTACTCTCATCTGACAATTGCAGGTCATCGGCCAAAAGGTTTTCGTAAGCATCTTCATCTTCTCCGGTAACGTAGGACTCCGTGCTATGTAATACGTCCTTTAGTAATGGGTTCTGGTCACTTTCTCCGCGATTAAACGCGGACCACTGGAAATCGAGTTCTTTGACGTCTAGATATGGCCCTAAAGAGCCCTCGCCCGGTGTTTCAAAGAATTTCGGGCGATGAATGTGGTAAGGTTTAGGCGAATTATAGAATCCAGAGAAATCATCGCCGATACTCGCGCTGGTATCAGAAAATGTATCAGATCGATTTCCTTGGTGGAAACCTGACTCATTGTCCGTATTCCTTGACAACAAGTCCGGTACAAAGGTAGACAATTCTTGACCAAGTAAGGGATCTTCGTGTGTAGGATGAGGCAGATAGGATGTGTTCACATCAAAAATGCCAAAGGCTAGTCGAGGCGTTGTGAGCGAATGAGAGATGGTTGAAGCCGGACCTGGTGTTGAAAATGGTTTTATGTGATTCGGGAGAGACGAATAGACGGTGTCCGCTCTGGGCGTGATTCCGACGGTCGGCAGGTTAGGGAATGGGAGGCTTTTGGTAGGGGCATGGCTACCGTGTAGCATCAAGTTTGGGTCCGAGATATCAAAGACTCGGGGTAAGAGGTCATTTAGGACTACCGTCGGGCTTTTGGGTGTGCCATTTGTGCTTTTGGGTTGTTGATTGATTAACGGGGAAGACAAAGTTGTCTCCACAGCAGTAGAATCCGACGAAGGGTAATTATCGTATGAGCCTATATTACAATAACCTTGGGGCACCAAGGACCGCAATGGATGCTCCCGAGGAAGTGTCGCGAAGGTTTGCGCCAGCCATTTTGGCAGCGACTCTTGCGGGCCCGAAACGACTTCCTATACCACCTCGTTAGTCTTTGATGCGAATTGGTGTCTCAAGTGTCCTTGCGTTACCCTAGCCACTATGTTCTGTGCATTTTTCGAGAACTCGTCCTCAGAACCTGGCCTCGTTATTGGTGCATCAGACATTGTTTTACGCCGCCGATTGCGGCTGGTGTCCGATTCAATGGATGCGAGTCCCCCCTTTGAATGTCTTCCGCGGTTCTCCAGTGGTTCATCAGGTCCTTGAAGGTGGGATGACGAGGACATCGGGTCAGCACCAGCTGTATTCTTTATGGGTTTGGTTTGTGTGCGAATGCGTGTCATACACATGGTTTCAATCATTCTATCGTACCGGTGGTTCATGTCCTGCTTCCGCCGCCGTTTTGCATCCGGTACTTCTGGTGCAAATATGAGCTCCAGAAGGGAAGAAGAGAGAAGGGACCTGGAGACGACCTTCCGCAATCAGACTCTTTCTGTCGGAGAGAGTATGAGTATTTGAAGGTGGCAAGACATGTTTTTTTGACATACCTTTTTTCCATGTGTGTTAGCCCCCGGTGCCCCTGACGATGAAATGGGGAAGCTGACCCGAACCTGACAAACTCACCAGGTTACGGGTCATGACGTCACTCACCCTGGTTATCACCTCATTATTAGCTGAGATCAAAGGTGCACTACGCTTGATAATTCTTAGTAACATGAGAAGCTGACCTAAATTTACTGACTATAGAAATTTACTGACTATAGAAATCTACTGACTATAGAAATCTACTGACTATAGAAAACTTATCTCCGGTTTGCACCGAGGCAGCATCAATGCTTATCGAGCGTCGTGATGCATGTGCCTCCCCCAGACCGGCTGGGTTCCGGCCGGCTCTACACTTGTATACTCTCACTTGGGAGATCTAAACTACTCACTACCACCTGCACATGGAATGGGGCCCTCAAATTGGGCCGTGAAGAAGCAGTCGACCTTTCTCAGGGGCCAGAATGACCGTGTCGTATGCAGCATCATTGCTGTAGGGTCAATTGTCCTTGTGTGTTGGTGGCAGATGCGCTGGGGTATCTATCACTGGTATCTGGACGGACATCCTCCCTCCCCAGGTCTACAAGGCGCCAGAAACCCAGCCTATCTCATAAAGGCATCCCATGGTGCTGTCGCCTCGGAGAACGAATTGTGCTCCAAGATGGGTGTGGGTGTATTGAAGCAAGGTGGGAATGCGGTTGATGCTGCTATTAGTGCCACACTTTGCACAGGAATCGTGAATATGTTCTCGTGAGTCTGCAGCTTTTCGGTTTTCCTCCCATTGAAATTCAGGTCTCCCCTAGCTCTGGGATAGGGGGAGGAGGGTTCATGACCGTCAGGATTCCACCCAAATCACCAGGAGAGTCCTCAGAGGTGTGGTCGATAGATTTCAGGGAGACGGCACCTGCGTTATCAAATAGCTCAATGTATAAGGATGATCCGACTTCAGCCCGATGGGGAGGATTGGCAGTTGGCGTACCCGGGGAACTACGAGGCCTTCAAGAAGCCCATCGCAGGTGGGGCACTATTCCTTGGAGACAACTCGTAGAATCAAATGCCAAACTTGCTGTCGGGTGGCGCGTTCAGAAGGAACTTGCAAGGCGCATCGGAGTTAGTCCCTTGATCCCTTGACTCTAATATTAAACTGATTGCAGGGCGCTTAGATGTTCTCCCCCGTCATGTTGAATCATCCCGATTGGCGAACTCTTTTCGCACCACAAGGAAAGTTATTGAAAGAAGGAGACTGGATATCTCGTGCCAACCTTGCACAGACCCTGACTACTATTGCCCAACAAGGTCCAGATGCATTTTATGAGGTGGGCATCATCATGCAGCATCATGCATCTGAACCTTTCAATGACCAGATCCTAGGGACCTATCGCCGATGCTTTAATTGAGAAAGTCCACAAGACTGGTGGTATACTCTCACATAATGATCTAAGAGATTTTAGAGTCAAAACCAACAGAGCGCTGGAAGGAACTTATCGTGGAAGAAAGATTTATACCAATCATGCACCGGGAGCAGGACCACGTAAGTGTTTGTCCTATAACTTGAGGATCTCACTTCAATTGAATGTATAATATTAGTCCTTCTTCAGATGCTGAACGTCCTTGAGAATTATGACTTGACTGAGAGGACGGCATCGAACACCCACCGGATGGTAGAAGTATTGAAATTTGCATTCGCCTCACGGTACGAATTTTCACCTCGTTTGCGATCTTTCTCTCTGCTGAATCACCGCAGAACTCGCTTGTGCGACCCCGTTTCTGCAAATGATATCGAGCGTATACAAAAAATGATGACGAAGGAATTCGCACTAGGGATATATGCCAACATCACCGACGCACGTTTCGCGTTTGACTTTCACTTTCCGAGATATCTTACTTTTTATCGTCCAGAATACCACACATCCACCCGAATATTATAATCCCGAATACGATGTCAAACCCGATCATGGAACCGTACGCTCAGATCAGTTAGCCCTACGTAAATTCTACTAATCAACATTTCAAGAGCCACACGTCGATCGTTGACCAGCACGGGATGGCGGTTGCAGTTACGTCCACCGTGAATAGTGTCTTTGGTTCTTTAGTATTGGATCCTGTCACCGGCGTGCTTCTGAATGATGAAATGGATGACTTCTCCGTCCCTGGAACACCTAATGGCTTTGGGTTGTGGCCTTCCCCTTGTAAGTTTTTTCCGCTCCCTAGTGCTTCCGTGCTAATACCTACACCGTTCTAGATAACTATCCTGAGCCCGGAAAGAGGCCAGTGTCGTCAACTGTGCCATCGATCATTGAGAATCCCGACGGATCTTTCTATGCAGCAATAGGAGGGTCAGGCGGATCACGGATATTCGGCTCTGTACTCCAGGTGTTGCTTAACCTTGATTGGGGTCTCGATGCGAGCCAAGCGGTAGAGTATGGACGTTTACATGATCAACTTTATCCGTTGGCATTGGATGCAGATAGCGTTTATCCACCTGAAATACTTGATTCTTTGAGGCAGCTGGGTCACAATGTTACTGGTGAACAACTTTGTTTCACTGCCAGCCGTATTGAGCTAACTTACGGTCAGTTTCCGATATTAACAGAATTGCAGCCGTGGTACAGCTTGTCGTACGAGAAGACGGCGTAATATATGGTATGCTCCATATCCTCCCCCTGCGTTCGATTTTCTCATGTGGTGCTTACCAGCTGCAAGTGACTCCCGGAAGAACGGGATCGCAGCGGGATACTGACCCGGGCTCGTCAACTGACCTACAGAACGGGAGAACACCTTGGCATGGGGCTGGTACCGTATGGTTGCCACCCACAATTTGGGGCATTGTAATTCGGACCAGAACAGACCAGAACCAACTGTACAGCGGCAAACAATACTTATTGAGTGGAATATGACAGGTTATGACCCCATAATTGGATTTTTCGCCATGATTTCTCCGCACGTCCTGAAAACAGACATTGATCGGTGTCACTAAATTTCCTTCCCATCACACAAAAAGTTCAAAGCGAGATATATTGCACCCTGACAGAGCTTGAAAGCGGAGTAACGTCGCGCAAAATCCTATACAAACTCTTCAGCGAGAAAGGACCGATGTGCTTTGCTGCGATGAGCATATAAAGGCAGCTGAGCTGTTAGCCAATGGGTCCTTTACAAGTCACAGAATGAAGCTCGCAGCCAGTTTAATCGCTTTGGCCATCTCTATTTCTCAGGTCGCCGCTGAGGTTCCGGTCTACGGTCAATGTGGTGGGATTGGCTACACCGGAGAGACACGTCAGTATTTCCTTTTCCAGTGACTCTCGTGTTTGATGGGCATTGTATCATGTAGAATGTGCGAGTGGTTCGACTTGTGTTGTTTCGAATGACTACTATTCGCAATGTGTCCCCGGAGCTGCTTCCACCACCGCCACCCCCACTACCACAACACCTTCGACCCCAACCACGACTTCAACCAACCCTACAGGTTCTGGATCTGCATCGACCAGCTTTGTAAAGGTATCCGGAACTAGGTTCTCTCTTGATGGCCAGAAATACACTGTTGTTGGGTTTGTAAATCATTTTTCATACACACACCGGACTCATGGTTTTTTTGTAGCTCCAACTCTTATTGGGTTGGACTGAATGGCTACAGTACCGCCGATATGAACAAGGCCTTCGCTGATGTCGCAGCCGCCGGAGGAACTACTGTCCGAACGTGGTTCGTGCTTGCATAATTCGAGAAATAAACAAACGTTCAAACTAGATGCGTCTCTAGGGGTTTCAACGAGGTGACCTCACAAAGCGGTAACTACTACCAGTCGTGGTCGGGTAGCACCCCAACAATCAATACCGGAGCTTCTGGTCTTCAGAACTTTGGTAAGTTGACATGAGAGTGAGTTGTCGGCACAGGTTAACGGGGTACCCCTAGATAATGTTGTTGCCGCTGCAAAGGCAAATGGCATTCGTCTGATTGTCGCTCTGTGAGTTGCCTTGGCGTGGATATTGTTCTTCACTCACTCATATTATTGTCAATACAAAGCACAAACAACTGGTGAGCCTCACAGCTAAATGTGTGGATTTTATGTTTATAAAATAATGTTAGGGCGGATTACGGTGGCATGGATGTTTATGTCAACCAGATTGCTGGCAGCGGTAAACCTCATGATCTTTTCTACACGGATACCACCATCAAGGTCAGTGTCGGTTGATCTTGGATTCTTCCTGGAAGTAGCTGAGATGCGGCATTAGAATGCATTCAAGAATTATATCAAGACCTTTGTCGGCCGCTATGCCAACGAGCCCACGATCATGGCTTGGGAACTCGCAAACGAGCCGAGGTGCAAGGGCAGCACTGGGTGAGTCCCTTCGTTTGGAGCTATGCAATACGGTTGTTAATGAGGGATCCGATAGCACAACCTCAGGAAGCTGCGCCACGACCACAATCACAAATTGGGCCAAAGAAATTTCAGCCTACATCAAATCTCTTGATAGCAACCATCTTGTTGGTATTGGTGATGAAGGCTTCTACAACCAGCCGGGTGCACCCACCTACCCATACCAGTAAGCCACTCCTTGCATAAACATATTGTCAATGTCTGAGATATACCGCAGGGGAGGTGAGGGCGTGGACTTTGACGCCAACTTGGCAATTTCCTCTGTCGATTTCGGTACTTTCCATGTGGGTGGAAGCTTTGTGATTCGTTGAACGTCTGATACAAGCCCTTGATAGTCATACCCGACACCCTGGGGCCAGTCCGGCAACGAGACAGCTTGGGGCACTCAGTGGATCGCTGACCACGCCAAGAGCATGGAGACCGCCAACAAGCCCGTTATCTTGGAGGAGTTCGGTGTCACAGCTGACCAGGTGTCAACCTATACTACCTGGTATAACGAGGTCATTTCTTCTGGGTTGACTGGCGACCTCATCTGGCAAGCCGGTTCCCATCTTTCTGTGTAAGTACACTCTCCTTGGTACAAGTCCTATGCTAACCCATTTTTCTTTCTATTCAGCGGGGACACGTCCAACGATGGCTACGCTGTCTACCCTGATGGACAAGTTTACCCACTCTTAAAGTCACATGCTGCTGCATTGAAGAGCCGGGCTTGAATAGCCCAGGGTCCTCCGAGTCTCATGAAAAGCCGAGAATAGCTTCTGTATTAGTAGACATTAATTTACCGTAAATTCTCCGCAGCAGTCAGTGGGATAGAGAAGACGAATAGCGTGACAGTTCTTGGCTTTAATTGCAGGACTGCCACTTGGTTAGATTCTACAATAAGTGGATGTTCCAAGGTATTTCCAGGCGGTTGTGCAAAGAGATGCAAATAAACCCGACTAGGCTTTGCACTTTGTGTGAAATCCTATACATAACACCTCTTTCGCCATCTTTTCTGACCCTCTTTGCGTGATGGGGTCCATAAACTATGACTTACTGTCATCGTACGCTGGTCTTCTTGGCTTGGCAACATTTGCGATTTACGCAGGCTCATTTGACTCGTTACCGGTACCCCGTCCAGATTCACTTCTTTGTCAGAATAGTCCCCGTAACACTTCGTTATAGAAACCTCGCGGCCTTCAAGCTGGAAAGGGCGATGCGGTGGACGAAGAAGACGAGGAGGAGATTGAACGCATGTCCTCTGACGATGCTTGGCTATTCCCCATTGTGAGCATATGCTTTCATCGAGTCTCTTCGGCGTGTGTGAATGAAATAGCTTCGTAGATTGGCTCCATAGCTCTGTTCGGACTTTACGCGGCTGTGAAGTACCTAGGTGCAGCTTGGATAAATTGGTTTCTTGGCTGGTATTTTTCTATTGCGGGTATTGGGAGTGTGTGGAAGGTGAGTAATTAACCTGTGGATGTGTGCTTCCGTGCTCAACCAATGCAGTCCTCTATATCTTTGACCCGGTGGTTAATTGGTGACGAATGTTGGAAATCATTTCATCATTTCACATTTATTGTTCAGAAGAACAAGAAATGTCAGTCTTATAATTGCTATCCAAACTTATGGCTCAACAATGCCCTCAGCGTTGGTTTCATTATCCTGGAGAACACCATCTTTAATCCTGCTACCTCTTGCTTTCGCCCCTTCTATACTCTATAATATGGGGTCCCCTTCTCGCAAGTCCATTTTGATTACGGACATACTTGGCCTATCGTTTTCGCATAATGCGCTATCGCTCCTAAAAATTGACTCTTTTAAGACTGGTTCAATTTTGTTGGGTGGTCTCTTCTTCTACGATATCTGGTGGGTTTTTGGGACTGAAGTGGTACGTTACTTCATTTCCATTCCTTCACCGGATTAACAGTGTCATTAAATAGATGGTGAAAGTAGCGACCTCTCTTGATGTACCAATCAAGCTTCTGTGGCCAAAGTCCTTGACCTTGGCCAGTGGGCATGGATATACCATGCTTGGACTTGGCGATATCGTCATACCTGGAACATTCATCGCCCTAGCCCTACGCCACGATCACCATCGCTCTCTGGGGAATGCCTCAACGCCACAGAGAACTGCATTTCCCAAACCATACTTTTACGCCAGCCTGGTGGCCTATGTTCTGGGCTTGATTGCGACCATGACCGTCATGCACACCTTCCATGCAGCGCAGCCAGCTTTATTGTATCTGAGGTAAGTGCTTTGCGTAGAATTGATTCCCTTCGGCTCATAGAGTGGCCTAGTCCCGCATGTATTCTCTCGTTCGTCATTACCGCGGGTGTGCGTGGAGAGCTACGAGAAGCGTGGGGTTGGAGTGATGGACCAGGAGACGATCCCAAAGAACTCGGTGTTGGGCAAGATACAAAGGCCGACGTCACAGAACCTGCATCGGACAAAAGCGAGGAACATGAAACGAACGCAAGCCTACCTGATGAACCTGGGAAACCCAGCAGCTAACGTATCCCCTCGATATCAATATTTGTCTTGCCTGTTGGAGGTGTTGTTTAGTCGTGATTTATAATATTTCATCTTACATCGTCGCCAGTGAGGCTGGGGGACGACTGGAAATACCAAACGCTTGAGAATGCCATATCCCCTATATGGTAGTTCTGAGCCGAAAGTCCGGAGAGGACGAACAAGCTGATCAAGTGAGAGATGCGACAAAAGTAGACTTACGAGAGCGAGTATTGAGTCGTGTATCATCAGCTGTGACCAAGAAGACTCGTGCCACAGAATGATTCCCCTTCCATCTTCCATCTTTCCCCATGCGCCTTTGCTAACCTGATGTTGCTTTCTGATGTTCTTGGTGAGAGAAAGGGGGAGGTCTCGACACTTACTGTGCGGTCTGTGAATCGAATCACCGTCTACCTCGTGTATCACCCAACCCCTCGCTCAACCTAGACCCAATTTCGACATGCGCCCATCTTGTCAAGCATCAAAAAAAGATCTATAGGCGCGTGTCCTGGTTTCCTTCGAATTACTGAAGCGGGCATTGGAACGCCGGGCGGACGATCAGCACTCTAACAAGCCATATGGGGAGGGGAAATGAACCAAGAAAACGAGGTCAACCTGCAGAGACCCATGCAGTATTGAGAAATTCTGGCGATGAAATGGAACCCCTGGTGTGTGGTGTGGTGGCTGTATGTGGTGGCTGTCTTCGGCGAAATTTCTGCGTTTTCGGTGGAGATGTTGCTCGGAGGCTGGGCCTAGTTGTGAATAGGGGGATAATAGTCAAGCCCTGAGGCAAGTAGGAGAGGGTACGAAAGAGTGGGTGGCTCCTGATTTCTTATCTCACCAACCCAAGGTTTGACCACTTGCCTTTATATATGTGTGGATGCCGACGAGCGTGCAGTCGCTTGATACGGGAGGTCATGATAAGGATAACGTTTTAGGGTCCTTCTGTATCAGTCCTCGAATAATAGATTTGATTCAGTTGTAGTGGTTATCTCGAGGAAGCGCGAATGTGAAAATGAATCAGGCTGGTTATCAATTGTGCGCCAAGATAACGAGTGAAATTGCGATACGGATTTTTCTCATACCTGAAACTTGGGACTTGAATGCACAGTCCCTTGATGAGATGGAAACATGGTTTCCGCGACTCGAGTTTATTCTTCCATACTTCAGGTCCTTGAGGGAGCCCCGACGTGATGCAATATCACCAGAGCTCGTGATCACGATGAGACAGGAGCACAAACGAACTCATGCCAATTGGCCTGATCCAGGATATTGAGTATTGAAATGTAATCGTCATTATGGCGAACTGGAAATACCTACCCCCCCCAGTAGTCTATCCTTTACAGTAGAGCTCAGTGTTGAGGCTACCGTCCTGGGATCAGCAATAAGCGAAGGTGTGTGTAGAAGCTAGAAGATCCTGCCCAAAGGGGTTCGGTCTGGAATTTCTGGAATTCCAAAGACTTCTGAACAAAAATATACCGCTGTAGATCTCAGATGCATCGAGCCTTGAAATTTGAGAGGGTTGTGACATTTGACGATCTGACCACTCCGGGTTTTGGAAGTGCATGACTGTGCAGGGACTATGGCTCCCACTCGCGGCTAGGTCGTGGGTTTGGTCTTGGGTTGCATAGGACAGAGGTGAGAGGAATGTTTCCCATTGGTGTGTTTGAGCAAATAATCGGAACGGAGAAAACACCCGCACGTCTCACACCCTCTTGCACCCTTTCCCAGGTCCTGTGACAGATACCTTCTTGGCAAACTTGGGATAGTGGACAGAGTATTTTAAAGTCCCAGCTGCACGGCCATGATGAGCAGTATTGGGGCAACGCTTGCAAGTGTAGTCACAGTTTGGCCGGTAGAGAACGACGGTGGGGATGAGAGGGGTCCGAGCCCCCTGATTTTTTTTTGTTTAGGTTCTTGAGCGCATGGAAAAATAGTGAAGTTTGAAGGATGGTATCAGAAGCGATAAGCAGGAAGAGAGAAGATTTTGAGATGATCTTTGAATTAACGTAAAGTTGTGGTACATGTCGGGAGCCTCGGTCCTGAAACTGAATTCTCAATAATTTCCGCTTCATGCCTTGGCTTTGCACACAGGCGTTCTCATTTCACAGAGCGCGATGAGGTGTTGCATAGATCATCGACCTTTTTACCGAGTATAGATGAACCACTTCACAGGCTACGACACAGGTGCTGCGATATATCCGAGACGAAAATGAGGATAGAAAAGTTGAGGGTGGAAGTAAGTAAATCAATGATGGGTGCCAAGGTGATGATGTGGGTCGGGGAGCCGTGAATCACGAGGAACAGAAAGAAGCGGTCGTTCGTGGGAAAGATTGCTATCGGTATTAATAGCGAACTGAAGGAAAAATATCAATTATGAATGTCACAGTTTGGTTATACATGGGCCGTACATCTGCCGCTCTTCAAAAGGAGGATCTGGGATCGAGTGAGACGAGTTTTCCATGACATTGCTTGTTCATGACATGTGGATATTAAAGGCAGCTCTGTGTTGGATCGTGTGCCTGCGGAATCGGAAACGGGTTCGGACCCGGAAAGTTCATGATGCGTGTGGAATGGCGGCTGTATGAAATATGGGGTGGTGCGGATAGAAAATATCGGATAGAAACGGGGAAAGCGTTGCTGCAGAGTGGCGGTGGCAAGAGGATATGTGGTGGATATGAGAGTTCCTGAATTTGTTTGTCGATCAACTCAGGTCGCGTTCTACCAGATCCACCATCAGATCTAACAGGACCCCAGTCACCATACTACCAAGGGCCACACTTTCCACTGGATCTTGCTCGTCCAGGGCATGTCATCTGGAACTCTATCACACATGGCGTATTTTCAACCTCTAGTCCTTGTAAAAAAAAAAAGATAGACAAGAATGGGAGCAAGAGCAAAGCAATGGGGAGCTAAAAGTGTCTGAGGTCCCACCCGGACCGTGAGGTCCCAAACGTCTCCAAACGAGCCAGTCAGTCCAAAGCACCGAGAGCTCCCTTTCTCCTTTTCTCTTCCATCATCAATTTTGGCCGTCTTCATTATTTTGCGCGGCTATTCATTCTATATTGCCCTCGCATAGGTATTCATTTCTCCCTTACGTCTACCGCCTAGTCTGACTCCTCCAACCCCTCTTAGGGCCTACCATTCTACTTCGGTTCACTCCTACTTCTAACAACTGTTTGTGCTCCCGCGCACAGCTAAATCCGTTTCAACTCTCATGGAGCGGTCCTCTGCCGCCAATAGAGGACACTCTGACCCCCGTTCATCTCCCTGGTCCTCCACCAGGCCCACTGTCAACACATCCCCACTCGTCACTCACCAAAACGCATCTTCGCCATCGGATCACAGTCCCCATCCTTCCTCTGTACCACCATCTCTGGTATCTTCCCCATGGTCTCAAGCTGCTTCTCTCAGTGCTACCCACTCCCCCAATCAATTCCTACCTTTGAATCCGGCTTCCCGTACCACCAGCACTGACGCCCTCGACTCCAACGTCAACATTCAACAATTTAATAATACCGATTGGACATCCGTATTCTCTGCTCCACTGAACCCCTCCGTTTTTGCAGCCCTTGCAGCTAACGGTGTTCTCGCCCAGCTCCCACCCCTCTCAGGCGGTACTCCATCGAGTTTACCCTCCTCCGCTTTCCATCACAACTATGACGGTTCGCCCTCCTCACCTGCTACTGCCTCAATCTCATCACAATCAGGGACTTCTGGTTCTTGGTCTCAATCCTCAACCTCGTACAACCACAGTCCCTTTTACCCCTCCAAGGCCTCTCTCCCACGCTCAAACCCCTCTCTCCCTGCTTCACACTTCCAAGTGTCCAAGGACAAACTTTCCTCTCGTTAGTTGGCCTTTCTCTTTCCCAACTACTCAAAATTTTGTTAACGTACATTCTTCAGTTAATGACAGGCATCCGTCCCTCCGTCCACCCCCTGATAACTCCATCAAGTCCTTTGATCCTACGGTGATTGCTCGCAGCAACTCTGCCCGTCGATACGACCAATCCATTACTCCCAGTTCAAATCTCCGTCACCCACCTATCCAATCAGTTCCTTATAACCCCGTTATATCGTATTCAGGTGAGCGTTCGAGTACCGGTCTGCCCCCGTCGCTCTGGATGTCGCCAGCGTCCACAACAACTCCTCAGCTGAGGGCTTTCCGTACTTTGAACGACAACTCAGCCTCTCTTCTAGTACCACCCGCACCACCAGCTACCGTACAATCCCCGGTCTCTTCCCTTTCTCCCTCGACCGATTCAAAGTCCAACCTCTTCACCGACCTCTTCACCGACGATCTTTTCAATTCTAACAGTGCATCCCTTTCTCCCCAAGCGACAAGTCCTTTTACTTCCCCTTGTATATCTGGCTCTCCCACTCTCCAAACTCAACCTCTGGATGCTGATACCGATCCAGACAAGATGGCCAAGGAGGATCCGCTTGCTACTCAGGTGTGGAGGATGTACGCACGTCAAAAAGCAACCCTTCCGCACGCACATCGAATGGAAAATATTACATGGCGGATGATGGCATTGGCGTTGAAGAAGAAGAAAGAGGAGGATGACGCGAGGCAGAATCCGGAAGTGACCAAGGAGAAGCAGGATACGCCTTCGCAGTCGGATGTGACGCCAGATCAGCAACCGAGCGATAACCCCTCTGAGACCAGGGAGGAGTTGGGTGAACGTGGGCGCCGGATTGATAAAGGAAAGGCCAAGGTGCGTGTAATTGGCTTTGACGGGACCAATCAGGATGGTCCTGAAGAGGATGAGTGAGTTGGCCCCCCCTCCCTCCCTGTATCCACGTTAAACTTGCTTACGTTGGCTCCACTCCACCCCTCTCCCCTTGTCTTCCCCTTTATAGTGTTGTGTCCATGGATTGGAGGGCAATGAGTCGGTCACGATCCCGGATATCGATGGATTGGAGGCCTGCCAGTCGCTCCCGTTCACGCGTGGCCGATACCCACATGACTTTCGATCAACCTGGTCTTTTGCAGAGTCAAACACCAGAGAACCACTACCCATTCCCTACCTTAGCAACAAGCCCGCTTGAGCCATCGAAGCCGGACAATGCATATGGTCGGGGTTTGACCAAATCTTCGAACAGTATACCCATTCCAGGCACATCCCTTCTTTCCTCCGGAAGGCCGAGTCCGCCTTTTACCAGCCTACCTTCCAGCCACCACCCGTTACCGTCTGTCTTTGAGGATCCAGCTGATCAGCTTCTTGGACCCTTTGATGTTCATCCCGACAATCGGTACGTGCACTCGATGCAATTCAACCATCTGTCTTCGTTCGACAATTCGAATTTTGCTCCTTCCTCTTTGCCTGCTACCGGTTTGCATGGATTGGCGAAGGTGCCGAGTTCATCGAGTGCAATGCCCCCACCGGGAATGCGAAGTTTTCCTCGGCATGTACGCAAGACCAGTTTTGACCACACCGTCTCTCGAGAAGGGATCATGCAGAACATAGGGGGTCGCCATCAAGTGAATGGAAAACCACTACCTCCAATAGATAGTCTGGTAGGCACGAAACGGCCTGCTGAGAACGTTCATTTTGACAGCTTATTGCGTGCTGATCCATCGAATTTGGATGATAGTGTGGTGCAACTGGCTTCGTCTAATACAAATAGGACAGAGCAGCTGGACGGTAGCCATCCTTCGTTCCCATCTTCGTCATTCAACTTCTCCTACCCGGCTTACGAAGGTATATTTGACCTTCCTACTCCAGGAACCACCTCATCTGTTACCAATGCAGATTTTACTCTTTCATTACGGACGGGGGGTCTAAGCAATGGCAGCGGCAGTAATGCCGGGTCTGGAAATGTGGACGGGAGCAACATTGCATCTAGAGAGACCAATCAAGGATATTTGTCCAGGTCGTCGGTGTCGACAAGCGGAAACTTATACCATCAACAATCTACATCAGCAGCATCACCGAGTCACCATCATGAAGGTCTATCTGCAGCGGCAGCGGCAGCTTCTGCTGCTGTCGCCGAAGGTTATGCACAGTTGAACGCAGCAAACTTTGTGGAAGAACCAGGTCTCGATTACCGTCAATTGATGAGTCTCGGGCTCGCATATCCGTTGGACGGGTCTCCATATACGCATGTCGACCCAACTCAGATTGTCAATTTTACGGCGAATGTCAGTTCTGGTGGGCTGAGTCCTACGAGTGATGGGTGGGTTAATAATGGTTTGGGAACAAGCGCAACGGCAAGTCCAGAGTCCTATAACGTCTCGAATGCTTCAACGCCACCTTCGACGGAAAGTCCTGGAGCGACTGGTATTGGCACGAGCAGTACGCCTCAGCCAGGAGGGACAAGGAGGGGCACGGATCAGACGAGGAAGTACATGTCGTTGCAGCACGGTGCACAGGAGGTTCAGCGGAGAAAGTCAATATCTGTTGGTAACCATGCCGCGAACTCCCCAGGTGGTGCTAGTGCGGATGGGCGGTCATCAACCGGCACGCCTGAATCTAGTGGAGTTGCTGTCGCTGCTACTGCAGGCACAGGTTCAAGTCAGAAGGAAGAGGGTAGTGGGAGTGGGAGCGGAACCGGGCGAAATTCTGGGAAGGGTGGTGAGGATGGTGATCAACCCCCTACGCTATGTACGAACTGCCAGACGACCAACACGCCACTGTGGAGAAGGGATCCTGAAGGTCAACCACTATGTATGGGTGCAATCACCATTTCAGCCTTTCGTGTCTTGTTGACCATTATTTTTCGCAGGCAACGCATGTGGCCTTTTTTATGTGAGTAACCAGTTCTGCGCATCCAGGTATCTTGCTCACACTGGAATGTAGAAACTTCACGGTGTTGTTCGACCTCTTTCTCTCAAGACGGATGTTATTAAGAAACGGTATGTTGTCAAACTTGAATATCAGCACGCCCCGTTTATGCCTTCATCAGGAACCGTGCCTCTGGTAACCCTAATAGTGGGTCACGTAAGAGCGCGACACTCCCAAAAATCGCATCTTCAACAACGCGGCCTCGTTCACAGTCGGGCTCATTATCATCAAATACAAGCAGAGGAGGAGTGCCACCAGCAGGTAATGCACGAGTGAGTGTAACACAAGCAGCCGGGGGTGGTGGTAGTAGTAGCAGTGGTGGTGGTTCCCTTGGCGGAAGCACTATGTCTATGAAAAGACAAAGACGGACTTCGGGACTAACAACAGACACAACATCATAAAACATATACTTCCAGCTTTTTCCTAGTGATCTTCTCATATTTTCACTCTTTCTACTCAGTCGAGTCCATCATGGCTTTTCGTGTAGTTTTCCTGGGCTGTAACAACACTCTGTCACGCTCGATATTTTGGCTGAGGATATTGGTCATGTTGCTTTATTAGATATAAAGACCGCAGCTAGATTATGATATTTGTTTTTGCCTTGTACAATTAATCTGTAAGGATACGGTCCAAGACGAGATGATGCTAGGAGTGCACACATACACTGTACACATTCATGGTTGTTGTGATTTGGCGAACAATTGATCTGCCCACGACATTTCCAGGGGTGATCACACTTGCCCTTTGCGCGCCGCCCACACTTACTTCACTGCCATTCCATTTCTTACTCACCCTAGCGTCTACTCGTATCCATTCTCTTGTGCGAGTCAAAATCTCCTCATTTCTCCCCCAAACCACTTTTTTTTCCCCTCTCTTTCACACCCCACACCCACGCCGTCATTCCTACTGAATATTTCTCGTCCTGGCTTCTCTATTTCGTGTCAATGCAAGCGGGGCCCCTAGTGGCTCGTCCTCGGCAGCTTCTTCCTCCCGCCCCAACCAGCAGCATCTGCAACCCGTGGCTTCTGATGATATCAGAAATCAACGGTTGCAACACAGAGTCTCTCGCACAGATCTGGACTTCGAACAAGCTCTAAAAGCAGAGGGTACGGTTGTCATACGAGAAGGCGTGGACGTCAGCACGCTCGGCCAGGATTTGAGCCCAACTCCACTCAACAAAAGTTATAGCTCATCCCACTCTCCCACCCCTAGTCCCATTGGTCCCAGAGGAGGTCGAGTGAATTCATCTACGAACACACCAATGAGATTGGGCCAACCTGGCACGCCTGTTGTTGTTCCGCCAACACCAACACCCACTCCTGGTACGACTAGCCACTCTCCTGCCACCTCTTCTACATTCCCCTCAACAACTCCCGCATCCTCTACTGCTTCACAAACCCAACATGACGTGTTTTATGATCACGCTGAAGACACCACTGAAAGGCAAATGAACCGGAGGTCCATCTATAGATCTCCTGGGACATCAAGTAGCCCCGATCTCGCAACTTTGCTACGGAAGGCCAAGGAGAGGGGTGGTGTGATCAACACGCAACAGTACAAGAATCTCAAGGAGAGAGAGAAGCGAAGGGAGGATCCGGCGCCGCCACTGCCACTGCCACTCCTATCTCATGATCGGCCTCCTAGTGTGGGTTCTTCGAGCGCGACGGGAAGACAGAGGTCGGTAACAAATGCTGGTTCTGCTCAGAATGTGTCCAACTCGGCAGATGCGAGGACTATCAGGAATAAGGATGACTGGATGCAGTCGAGTCCACGCGTAAAAGATACAGGTACATTGAAGGTCAGTGTGGGGAGACTCTTTAACTTTTCTTTTAAATTGTATTTTCGTAACGCTCAAAGGAAAACGTGTTTTTAGGCCCCGAAAAGTTCTATGCGCTCCCTTTGGGGTAAGATGTTAGGTACGAGTTCGGTTCGAGAGCGATCTGTGAGTTATTACCGTCCAAAGGGATATGTTTCTTCACGCGACGGCACCCATCGGTCTAATTCATCTGCGCGTCTAGAATGCATCAACTTCGGTCCCCATCACACCTACATACTCTTCGTCTTCACTCCTCGATGCTTTCACGCCCCCCGTTCCTCCAATACCTACTGGACACCGCACACCTGTTCACCAACCATCTACCGATCCTCACACCCCTGCTCGGCCAGACATAACAAAGCCTCTCCCTCCAATACTGCCTAGCGCCGTACGGGAAAGTAGTGATACCGACACCTCCATGGTCCTTGTCGAGAAGTTACCGTTAGCGCAAGAGCCTGTACCTATATCCAGGACGACGACAACGGTTAATGGCACCGTAACTCCGAAACGAAGAAGCATGAGCGTTGGTGATGCGGACTTGAAGAAGGCTGCTGCTGCTGCTTCTTCGGCGAACAACCCTCTTCCCCCCACTCCCAATACGCGTCAAACGTTCGGAGAGCATAGAGCAGAGCGGTCGGAAGAAAGTAGTATACACAACATTCTCGATCAATTCAAGGGCGAGCTATCGCAACTGGAGTCATCCTCTGGAACGACTTTTGATTTGCAGGACCCTTCTACACCTGCGCGACAACTGGCATTCCGTAGAAAGATGGAGGGGACAATTACACCAAGTCGGTTATCTCAGGACGAATTTGGGCGAAACGGGAAGAAAAATGCAGACGACGCGGAAGCGACGGTTGTGCCTCCTCGTAGCTCTTCGTTACAATTACCCATACGTTCTCCGTCCGGTCCAGCAAGCGCTAACACCTCACCTCGCCCAAGCCATACGATCCCTTCTTCTGGATTGTTGAGACCTCGTGTCGGTCTCAATGGCAATGGTTTCGGAAGTCCGCGAGATGCACATAGGCTTCGTGTCCTACATCGCTCAACCGCGTCCAGTTCGGAGCCATCCCTTTTACCCATCATTGATGATGCACGTATGTGTGAGTGCAAGTGTTTCCCGCAATCCACCGCCTTTTTTGATTGACCGTTGTATGATGAAGTGTCACAGCGGCGTAGTTCACAACAGGAGTTGTCTGTCCACGACTTGACCTTGACTCGCTTCCCATCGTCTAGCCAGTCGTCGAATATGGATGATGCAGAACTTGAGGCAAAGGCGAAAGAGCTGGCACAAAAGTGTTGGGAAGAGGATGAAGAATTCCTGGCAAAGGAAAAGATTGCAGAGTGGCTGGGTGGGCCGTAAGTGCTATTTCCTCAGAAATTTTCAAGATTATGCTCAGACTTACGGGTAACAGTGGTCGCCTTAATAAGGCCGCGTTACGGTTTTACATGGAGGGCTTTGACTTTGCGGATCTCCGACTCGACGTTGCTTTTAGGTATGATCCATCGAGAAAAAACACACGCACTACTGATATCATCTTGTATTAGGCGCATGTGCGCCAAACTTTATCTCAAGGGTGAAACCCAGCAGGTAGATCGGATTTTGGATGAGCTTAGCAAAAGATATTGGGACTGCAATCCTGGAGGATTGTATGGGAGTGCCAGTGCGTTTCCTATGGTCACCATCACTGATTCTATACTCACCCCCGCCAGACCTTGTGCATGCGGTTGCATACTCCCTGTTATTGCTGAATACCGATCTGCATGTTGCGGACCTTGCATCCCGTATGACCCGCGGTCAATTCGTTAGGAACACCATGACCGCTATCCAAACACAACTTCGACCAAATCTAAGCCCACCCGCTGCCCTATCCTCATCCGATCTTACCTACGATGACTGTTCCAGTAGTGTTCGTGGTGCAGGTTCAGATGATACCGAAACCGCTTTTCGCTCGAAGCGGAGCGATAGTATCACGAGTTGGAATAGTGTCTCGAGAGATGTTTCGTCACCCCAGTCAGCCACTCTTAATACCCAACATACCAATTGTAGCACACCCTCTGTGCAAGTCTCGATGACCAGCCATGATCACCAGCGCCCTACATCTCAAGTCTACAGTCGTGGCTGGGAGGAGGACATGGAGAATCTATTGAAGGTCAGTCGATGCCCCAGCCTGTAGTTGTTGATGATCTTGACTCTGTGGGCGGAAGGAAATGTATAATGCGATCAAGAGCCAACAAATACTTCAGCCTCTCAACACAGGTATTGGTCGAGCTTCCACATCTTCTCTTAGTCCTGGAGCTGGTATGATGAGAAATAGAAGCTTCAGAGGAAATCAAAACTTCAAACGCGGAAGTATACGGGGATGGCAGTCTTTATTAGCGGCTCAGGCAGGGGTCAGTCCCTATAGCAGCAATAGTAGCATCGACGGTCGTGCGAGTCCCGCGCCAAGCTTCGCTACGTCCGCACACGAGGTTGGCCGTATTGTGGTTACGCTTGCATAAAGCTAACATTTCTTCAATTAGACTCTGTATGGATCTACATCTGCCTTCCTCACTCCCACTCTTGGTTTTGCCCACAATTTGTCGCATACAATCATTCGCGAAGCCCAAGAAGACGACGACCGGAGCATTGAAAGTGGCGATTCGGACTCGACCACGATTAGTATATCGGATGAAGAGCTCGCATTACTCGGGGCGCCTTGGGCTAAGGAAGGGATGCTCTGCCGCAAACACTTCACTGATGTTGGTGGAAAGCGCGCTAAGGATAAATCGTGGATGGACGTTTTCGTCGTAATCCAAAAGGGTGAATTGAATATGTTCACCTTTGGTGATCATAGTGCTGGTGGCTCCGGTACTGTCGGGGGCGGAAATTGGCTAGTGCGTATTTATTCCACAATCATTTACATCCACGAGTCAGATTCTGAAACTCAATCTCAGGCAAATGCCACCCCCGTTGGAACCCTCCACCTGGGTCATTCCTTGGCTCACGCATTGCCACCCCCTGGGTATGATAGAAATCGGCCTCATTGTATGGTCTTAACATTGCCCAACGGCGGCGTATTCTTCTTCCAAGCTGGCACGGAGGAGCTGGTAAATGAGTGGGTCTCTACATGCAACTACTGGGCTGCCAGGGTGAGCAAAGAGCCGCTGGCTGGCGGTGTATCGAATATGGAATATGGTTGGAACAGGGTCATGGACCCTTATTCCCATGGTCGTTCAGCATCTCACAATGACACGTCCCGAGAACCCGCTGATTCCACTGATGCCATGAGTATCCGTAGTGGGCGGAGCGGGCGTAGCACGAGGAGTTCACGATATAAGCTCGCTTGGAGGGACGGTGTTGCGACCGTGCGGGGAGGGAGTTCACCATATGTGGATAAGACCTATGTTGCTGACTGGAAGGAGCCGTTGCCACCTGCGGTTCCGAGCGCACACGATGAAGAGGGTCAGCTGGACGCACTGAAGAAGCATGTTGTATATCTCAAGAAGGAACTTCAACAGCACAACGATTTGCGCAACCCGATGATGAATTTGGTGAGCCTGCTTCCGTATAACGAGAATCGTCTGACACGGAAACTTTCCAGTATCAGCCTAGGTCACCGAATGCCCAGAAAGCGCAGACAAATTGGGAAAGGAAGTCAAAATACATCCTAAAGGAAACGGTCAAATACGAGTCCTACATCGATTCCCTCACAAAGGCAATGTCCCTGCGCCTGAAAAAACGGGGAGAAAAAGGTCCGTGTGTGTTAGTACGTGTGAGAATATGTATTGAAACCATATTTACTCTAGCACTGGAGCGTGCACTGAACGGGTCCACTCCCACAGATGAAAATTACCTTTCAAAAGGGAAATGGAAAGGTCCGGAGGAGGAAACGATACGTGAGGAAACTGAGCCTCACACTCCTGGATCTACTGGGGCGTCCCAGCAGGTCGGATCCTCAAATCACAGGAGGGAAAGGGCTCAAGACGAGGACGAGGACGAGGATGATGATGATAATGATAATGATGAAGACGATGATGATGATAACTAGTGTTCATATGGTGGAACATGCACATTTCAAGAATAATTGTCCACTCTCGTGTCCCATATCTTAGTAGTGTAAATTTTGTTCGGATAGCCTAGCCTTGGACTCTGGGTTTCGTTGTGATGCCTTTGTCACCTTCTTTACTGATATTGATACCACTCATTTATATTCCTCTTCGATACTCCCTCTGTAACTATATACACATTTTCTCGCTAACAGGGGCCATACTTTGCTGCGGAGACATGGGCTTCTAAACCGCTAGCACTCGTCTTGGGGGTAAAGATAGATCCACCCTGGTTTGGCGCATACCATACAGACCCAACGTCATTATCCGCATTGGTTCCGAAATGGAAGACGGCTGAGGTCTGGGAGCCAAGGAAAGGACTGTATTTGGCAGTACGTGTTGAATCATTGGCCATATCGAGGTAATATTGCAAGTGTTTTGTCCAGAGACCCTGATTTCACAGGGAAATATCAGTCGAATCCTGGTCCGTGTCGGACCGGTTTACGAACCTTGAAAAGTTGCTGTTGTGGAGTTGTTAGATCATCTCAGGTCAGGTCTCGAAACGGGTCATCGACGTACTTGATCCTGGTTACAAACAGCACCACCGGAAGCGGCGTTGTCACAGGATTCTCTGAGAATGTTGTTGTTGGTGAGGTGTTGAATGGTGGCGTCGAGAGTAATCTCTGCTTCATCGAGGAGAGACTTGTCGCCTGTGATTGCATAGAGATTGGCCAGACCAGAGGCTATGACGCCTTGATTGTACGTCCAGGTTGTCTGAGGCATTTAATCAGGGAGGCTGTTCGGGAAGGGGTGGTTTTGGGGTGGAATTTCCGAACCTGGCCATTATTCTGACACGTATTGAAATCAAGACCATCATTCCAGAGACCGGCAGAATTGCGCATGCCGGAGGCTTTAACTGAACGCCGCAGTCTGAGTATTCATTCTTGTTCGTGAGGGAGTGATAAAAGTAGATGCACTAACGCCAGTTCCAAGTCTGTGGTGAATAGCCAAGAGAATAATAATTAGAATCGGGAATTTGTGATCTCGCTGAGACATCCACGGCGTGTTCCGCCTATAGAATCGGAAAGGGCCTCACCTTTTGCGCGTTGTTGAGGTAGGTGGGGTTCTTGTTACGCAGATAGCCATTTGCAGAGGTGAGTAAGAAGAGCTCATTGGTAATCGCGTTTTTGTAGGTATGAGCAGTTGACCACCAGACTGTTGATTTTCATCAATGATCGTGTGTCTGGGATGAGGCAAAAATGTGTACCTCCTCCGCCACAGGTGTTGTCCCATTGTCCCGCGATGATATCGTATATTTGACTAGCAGCATTCTAAATGTACCAAGTTCAGTGTAATAGATAAACGCGGGATCCGAAGTTCCGTAGGAAGGGAGGCGCACATTATAGGGCGAGGGGTCTTGACCTCTACTACTCTTATAATCCCCAATTTTCCATAGGGCGAGAACAATCCACTATATACCATTAGCGCCCTCAGGTCAGGGTAGAGTAAAAAAGAACTGACGCCAGCGTCGTCGTTACTTCCGTTGAGGATTGACGCCCAGTTTGCATTGGCGAGAGCGGCGCGACCGATGGTGGATAGTGCACCAATAGTCGAGAACTCGTCGGAGCCCCTCGCAAGCATGAGATTATGCAAATCTTCGACGGTGTTCTGTATGCGTATGTTATATACTCTTTGATAATTTGAGCATAGGATCAGATTCACGTACGGCGTCTGTCCATAATGAGCCACCAGTATATTGACCATTGGCTGCGTTGAAGTAATGGCTTTGCAACCTCTGGGCTACACTCTATAACGGAACAATATCAAGTATGAATCTAACAAATCAAGTAGAGTAGAGGCCTACGAGTGCGATATCCAAGGTAGCTTGGCATTGTCTCTTTTGAGGAGAGGCAAAGCTAGCAGAAATGGTTGCGAGGAAGACAAAAGCGGTGGTTAAGAACTTAGCCATGATGTTCCTACGAAGTGGGCAGAGTCGGCATTTTATAGCGGAACATGAATCACACCCAGGAACACCTGAATGCGCCGCAAAGCCCAGGCCATATGGTTTTGACGTTTCACGAGCCAAGAGGCAAAAGTAGATTTGTCCCAGCGCATGACATTTGTTGGGAAGAGAAGCCAAGTGAAGCGGGCGTTGATATATTTATAAACCGTTGCGTGATGACCAGCTGGAGTATCATAATGATATTGTATGTTGTCACCAAGGGTCCAGAGAAGAGGCGAAGCGCGCAAGGGCTCCCAGTACGTATTTATTATCCTACGAGGTCGACAGAAGCTCCGGTGACAGCATGGTTGTCCGTCAAGTGAACACTATGAATTCCGAACGAGTTAAAGAAAGAAGCAGACGTCGCCCCAGTGCAGCGTTCTGGGAAAAGAATCTTGAGACTGTCCACAAGTCGGGAGAAGCAGATCTCAGCCCCGTGCCAATGTTAAACATATCCAGGAGATAGATCACGTTGAGGCCGAGGAGAGAGAACTCATAGTGTCGCCGTCAAATCAACCATCACTTTCGTAGTCGAAGCAGCAGAGAATGAGCCGAAGCCCCTGACATTAGTGCATTCCAACAAGTCTAGAGAAAACTCAGAAAAAGCTAGCAATGAATAATTGAATCCAGGGCCTAGGCACCAGAGAGGAGCACGTGACGGGATTGCTAGCACTTGACGCCCAAGCAGCGAATTTTGGCAGGCGGGCCTGTGCGGCGGTCTGCTTTGGCAGGAGAACTGCATAATTCTGTGATCCACTGCCAGTCACTGTATCTTTCTCCTCAACAACTACCTATACCACTACCTACTCTCCACAAACATAATACGCCCACCACGCCCACCACCAATAATGTCCGATTATAAGCTGCTACATCGCATCATTCGTGGGACAGCCAGGCTGGCCGTGGGCTCGTTTTTCACCGAGTTGCGGGTGATTGGGGGCGAGAATGTGCCCAAGGAGGGGCCCATCATCGTGTAGGTAGTTTGTCGGCAGTCTGAAAGCGAAATACTCATAGGTGTCGCGTTAGCTGCGCGACGCATCATAATATGATGCTTGACCCCGTTATTCTTTGTAGGTTCCCCTTTAGGCGAGAAAAAACCAAGCTCTAATGTATCGACAACAGCTGTTGGATTTCCCTACCAACGTATCCTTAATTACTGGAGCAAAGGTGCGTCAACACTATCCTCCTCGTGTACCTTAGTGCCACTTACACGCCCGGACATGTATTACAGCAAGTCTATTCGGGAATCCTGTAGTGCGCTGGATACTTTTATCGTCGGGAAACATCCCAGTGGATCGCAAGTCGAAAGACCGTCGCGTGTTACTCAAGGGAACTCTGGAGGCTCTCTCACATGGGGAGGCTGTTGCCCTATTTCCTGAAGGGACGAGTTATACAGAACCGCGAATTATGCAGGTCAAGGATGGTGCCGCTTGGGCTGCCCTAGAATATACCAAGTGGGCACATGAGAATGCCGACAAGGCGGCAGCGCAAGAAATTCAGGTTATTCCTGCCGCTATCGTCTACACCGACAAGTCCAAATACAGAAGTGGCGTAAGTCGCATTTCTCACTCGAGTTCTCAGAGTGTCTGATGGCATTTTCAAGGTAATTATGGAGTGAGTCTAGATCGAATCTCTTGGGAGAAGGAATGAGGGTTCGAGTGACGGGTTTTCGTCTATTGCTGCAGGTTCGGACAGCCCATCAAAATGGACGCGTACAAGGAGCAATTCTTTTCGTCTCAAGAGGGGGCGCCTCGTGCTGCCGTGAAACGTTTGACACAGACAATTGAAAAGGAACTGATCGAAGCCAGTGTCAATGCGCCAGACTGGTACGCTTGAAAGATTGACACATCAGCGCTAGGTTAGTTGACAAAGTTGTATATTCAGGGATACACTTTATGCGGCGAGGATGGCTCGGGATATTCTATGGGAAGATAAAGAGATTGGACTTGACGAGTTTGTTGCGGTGTCCCAAACGTAAGTTGAGCAGTGCCAGGGAGGGTGGGGAAACCAGCTAAATATCAGCACAGCCTTGTCGATCTCTTCACACTCCCGGATACGACGCCAAATATGAAATCCGTCAGGAGACATCTTCTTGAATACTATTCACTGTTGCAATCGTCACACCTGACGAACGCTACCCTGTCATCTCTGCAGCTTCCACGTTCATTGGACCCGAAGGCACCAGTGACACTACCGAGTCGGCTGTATACGATGCTGATTTTGCTGCGAGATTCTGTATCTGCGTCGATGCGACTTCCATTCTTTCTATTCCCTCTGGTTGTCCACGCACCTGCATACGTGATGGCACGGTGTGGGGCAAAGTTGGTGGAGAATGAAGAGGAAACGCAAGCACAGAACAAGGTTGCGTTTGGACTGATTGCACTTTTATTCATTTACTCGATGGCGTTTTCGTTTCTTTGGGCGTTATTGATGTTTACACCCATCGGCGCGGTAGTTTCCGCGGTTACGGTATACCTGTTTGCTGTCTACCATAACCAGGTGATTGATGGTGAGTGATGTGATGAATTTGGTGAAATGTATTACTGACAAATTGAACAGATAACTACGAAAGGTAAGAATAGGGATTGATGGATCTGTGGTATAAAAGGCTAAATGGAATTATGCTGTACAGGGCAAAGCGTTGTATTGCAGCGTGGCGAGTGGTCGTTGGGGTATGGGTACCCAAGAAGTGGGACCTTTCCCTTCACGCGCTTTCGCAATACACGACGCCCCGGGTTCCTCCTGAGAACCCGTGGATTGATAGGCCGAAGAAGCTTCCAGCGAGGTTGTCCGGGTCGGATAGCAGCGATGCGCCGAATGGTAGGTCTACTTCGGTTGGAAGACAGTCGCCGGATTTAAGGCATGGGGAGGAGCCTCCGGTGATGGCTCGACCAGTCCGGCGGCCACCGTCGCGCAGGTTGGTGCGGCATGTGTTGCGTGCGCGAGTAGAAGCGATTCGTGCATTGGCAGGGTTTTTTGAGCAATTGGAGCGGGCAGGGGCAGACAAACGGGTTTATGCGAGTGCACACCTCGCGAATGCTTATGGAGGGGGAACTGTTGTACATGAAGAGGAAGATGTAGAGGGATGGCGGTACGGACGAGAGGTAATGGAATTTTTGCAAAAACGAGGAGGAGTGATACCTATGAGAGAAAAGATAGTCGAGGGGGAATGGGCAGCACTGAGCAGCGAAGGGGAGGGTGGTTATACGACTAATGAGGAGATAGATAAGTTGTGATTAGGATAATTAGAAAATAAGTCGAGATTAGCTGAGTTTGGTACCTTGACTTTCGTAATCACACATACTTGAACTCTTCTCTCACCTCTTCCTCTTTCTTCCTACCTCTCCCATGTACCACCACCATCCACACGACGCGCCCCAGCTCTCGCTCTTCCAGCAGACACTGCGCGAGAAGGAGGACGAATTTTACAAGACTTTTCCTGCCGCACGCATCGCTTTCGACCACCAGTGGCATCCTACCCACCACTCGACCAGCTTTCTTCCTGGCCCCGCTTTCCAGCTCTACGATGTCCCATACGACCACGTACGTCCATCCCAACTACATCTAGCATACACTCCTGACTATATGCGCCCCAGTCCCAACAGCTGTCTCCAGTAGATCCATCACCCAGCCCCCTCCATCTCCCCCCATCGGTGTATCAAACAGCCCCTTCCCCAGACCACCATCCCACACCCTATCATGCTCCACCCCAACAACAGTACTACGACTCTTCTCCCCCTTTTGCTGCACCCATACCCTCCACCGTTCACCACGATCTCCCTGCCCCACTAAGCCCACCACCCTTGGTACAAGCCACATACTCCTACAACATCACCACTGCCCAGTCTGACCCTCAGCACCCCCAATTCTTTGTCGATTCACAACCACCTTCCCGCAGAAATAGCCAACACCTTTCGCACCGCTCTCAGAGGCGTTGGTCGCCCCAGTACAACCGACCCTCCCACCCAACCCACAAATCTGGTGGAAGCGGGGGGATCCCCATCCAAGCAATCGGCTGGCCCTCCACTGAATCCCCACCACCTACGTCAACTCTCTCACCTAATCCTTCCATCGGCTTCAATATCAACAACACCAACGTTGGCGTAGCTGCGGCTGCGGTCGTTCAGGCTACTGCTACTGCTGCTGCTACTACTGCCGCTGCCACTGTCGCCGTTGTTGCGGCCACAGTTACCCCTGCCCCTGCCTCGGACCCTTCCTCCTCTCCCCCGGTTATCAAGGCCCAGCCAACGATGTCTCCTTCACTAAATAGCCCGACCGTACACTCACCACCCATCGGTGGTGCTAATAAACGCAACCCTGACAAGAAACCCGCCCTTGCCTGCGTATTCTGCCGAGGACGTAAAATTGCATGCGGCCCTCCGCTGAAGGATGGAGATGGAAAAACCTGCAAGTACGTATATTGATTCTATTCGCTTTCCTCTGTCTTAATTACCACCGATTGATATTCAGTCAATGTCAACGACGGTCGCTGCGCTGTGAATATCCAACCGAGAGCCGCCGAGGCATGCGTAAGAAACCAGCCGCTAATGCAGGCCCCAGCAATTCAGTTTCTGGCAGCTCTGGCTCTGGTACCGACTCCACAAGCAAAACCACCGGGAATTCCACCAAGAACCCTAAACCTAATACCAATCCCGACAAGTCTAAAGCGACTACGAACAAAAAGTGACGACAGCTCCTCCGCTCTCTTTCTCCTTTTTTTTTGTTACTCTGGCAGTTTTCTTTTTTCTTTCCTTTCCTTTTGGGCGTCCCGGGGCTTGAAATCTCGCTGGTCATCTATGACACTATTTTGAACGCGATGTGATGGGCATGTCCTTTATGACCTCTTTTCGGCCGCGATACATACCATCTCCTCCCTCTCCTCCACTTCACATTGGCCATCAGCGATCCATGTCACAATATCCCCTTTTCTCCATCCCTACTTTTCTTGGTCGGCCTACTAGGTCCGTTGTTTGTCTTTAAGGCTTGCGTTTATCTCGCGTGCTCTCTTTCTCTCGTCGTTTTATAGTGCTTTCCTGCTTCGCTGTGACATATTGCAATTCCAAAATGATGATACTTATGGCTCTCGTTGTTTCTTGCTCCCTTTTGATGTGAAAACATTAATGTTTTCTTACCTTGAATATTAGTAGCGAACCGTTGTAATCATTTTTCCCCTTGACCCTACTCCGCTTTGCATCCACTCGGATGTGCGGTCCAGCACTTGGGCCTGACCTTCCCATTGATAGGCATATTCGATCCGGTCCATCGTGGATTTTGACTTTTTCTCTCCCCTCTAATTCATATCTGAGCTACTTTACGATACTTTATGCAATCAGAATACCAAAAACTCTTTTTTATAGCTTCCTTTTATGACTATAGTATCGTCAAATCAATTATATTCGATTCCCGAACAGATACCGAAATCACGTTATATGGAGAGGGCAAAAAGGAAAACTAGCAAGGAAACAAAATGGAGATGAGCATTGCAAGCTATTACATGTAGAGCAGTGGAGTGTGGAAGATCCGAAGGAGATGGTATGTATATATGCACAAAAGGTAGCCAAACCAATGGAGATGAAACCCAGGGATGTGGGGGTAGGGAGGGATTAAGAAACAGGGAGGGGGAGGGAGAGGACGACCCCAACCAACACCAGATAGGTAGATCAGAGATCGTCCGCACGCCAAAACCTCCTCACCGGTACCATGCTCGGAGGCAGCCGCGCTCCTATATCATGGCCGATCTACCTGCGACGCGCAACCTTGTTCGGTGGGCCACCACCACGTCGAGTTGTATTCGTCAACCCTGGCACCTCGAACGAATCCTCCTCCTCGACGTTGTTCTGCTGTTGCTGTTGTTGAGCTCTAACTCGCGCACGAGTCACTCTCCCAACACCCACGTTATTATTATTATTATTATGGTTATGGTTAGGTGGGTCGTCGTTTGCACCCATCACCTCATCTTCATCCTGCTGTGGCGTCAGCTCAGCGTGTAACCGTTTCTTGTTGACGTTCGTGACTGGTGTGGAGTCTTCCTCTGCAGGGCTGAGAAGCCCATCAGGGACCTGCTCCCATGACTGTTCCGAGAAGGAACTACCATCTGGTCCAAGAGTTCAAGTTGTCAGAAATATGTGATAGTTAGTCAATAAGATCTTACCCCCTAAACCTCGATTGGCAGGTCCGGCCGCCGTGTTGTTATTGGTAGTGATCTTCAATCCATTGAGGTTTGTCGTGACACTAGCATTCATGTCGAAACCCGGCATTGAACTGAGCATCGAAAAATCGTGAGGATCAAGAGAGCTGATCGTATCGTAGGCCGCAAGGTTGCTGACAGGCGTGTAAGACCGGAGCCAAGGGTGTTTGAGAGAATCGGTAAGTGACATTCGCGTCTCCTCATTCTCCTGAAGCAAACACTCGATGAAATGATAAGCTATAGAGTGAAGAGGATTAGTCCAAAACACGATCCAGACCAGCCGCCCCATCCAGCTTACCGTGTTGACTAACACCAGCACTTTGGAGTGTCGACCAATCGATCTTACGTTCCGAAATGCGCAGCCGAATATCTCTCTGGGTCTCATCCTCGATAAACGGACTCGCGTTTGTCAACCTGGGGAAATTGCCACTCAGTCAATTGACAGAGAAGCGTGTTGATTGAGACGTACATGGAAAACACAATGACGCCCACACTCCAGCTATCCACTCTGTTGGTGTATCCTCCACCTTCTCGTTGGTTGACAACTTCCGGCGCGAGATACGTCGGCGTGCCGCACATCGTCTGAAAAGTCATGAAGCGTACTGAAAGAGGCACCCGGTGAATAGAACACGTACACGCAGCATGGTTTCACTATGAACAGCTTTGGCAAGTCCAAAGTCGGCAACTTTGACAATTGGCGGATCATCCTTGGTCAAGAGTACATTCTACGGAAAGCTTATAGCAACATGATCAAGGAACCAAAATTCCGACTAACCTCAGGTTTGAGATCTCGGTGAGCAACACCTTGAGAGTGGATGTACTGTCAAAGTCATCAATACCTGTCAAATTGACAGAATATTGCAAACCTACTGCCAGCGCTTCGCATATTTGATATGTTATGTGCTTGGCGTTCTCCTCGGCTAAAGCACCGTCAGGAACTGATAAATATATAGCATATGCGCTCACTTACTCAAACCACCTTGCCGCAAAATGTATTCAAGCAAATCTCCGCCTTCAATCAGTTCCAGGACAAGATCTACATGTGAAATGAGCGCTTCTATACATGCCGTAGATGCATACACTTACTAATACCATTCTTCTGGTAAAACACCTCCTTCAGTTCACATATATTAGGATGTTTCAGCTTCTTCATGATGTCAATCTCCCGAGCGAATGCAATGCGATTCTGATCTCCTGGCCGATTGTGCTTGTCTGTTATGATCTTTATGGCGTACCACTTTCCAGTACTGCGTTCGATGGCCTTCATGACAGTGGCAAAAGAACCCTTTCCAAGCTCGTGAGTTATATCATAATGTGCATGAACACCGTCGTTAGGTTCTCCGCCAGATAGCAGCCGGAAGATGAATCCTGTGACATGAATTAGTTCATCTGATAGGCAGAGGCAACACAATCACTAACGATAGTCCTGCTTTCCTTCGTATTGTGGCTGCGGTGCTGGCGACCCGAATGCAATCTCGTTGCCCTCTCTAAGAACCCTCGTGCAGTTCTTGCCAATCTTTACGCCGTTAATCTGGAGTGGCCTAAGTCGGGGAGGTACTAAAGCTATGGTGTAACTCACGTATGTTCCATTGCTCGATAGGTCTAAGACCGTCACGACTGAATCTCGAGAGTCGGCACCATCCCAAGCTATCTGGCAATGATAGTTGCCTAAGGGAACGTGTCAGTGGATTGATAATGTAAGCGGCGTTGTGGGCCTCTTATATACGCACTGATCTTGGGTCCAGGAAACACTACTTGGTTGTCAGTAGGATTGCGACCGACATGATACGTCGGATGTATCTTCCAAAGGTCAACTCGAGAGATTGCGGCATTACATGGAATCAGTGCTCCCCAAAGGTGCTTCTCAAGGTCCTCCTGATGTTGTGAAGCTTGCTGTGTTGATTGGGTCTGCGGGTCTTGAGATTCGTACGGCGGTTGTTCTTCGAAATCCATGCTGTCTTCGTCATGTACAGAATTCATCTGCAAAGAAAGGGTGGGGTGATCTGCTGGGAGCCGGGAGTCGGTACCGAAGTGATAGAGGACAAAGAGGAATTGTCAAAGGCTGTAGGATCCTGACTTTGAGTCAAGGACGCGTCCGAGGTATATATTGAGCGGATTTGAGGCAGGTCTCGAGCCCTGAAAGAAGGTAGACAAAATGGTGAAGCAAAAAAACACGAGGAGGAAGTTGAGACAGGAAGGAAGGAAGGAAAGAATGCGAGCGGCTCAGCAGGTCCATCGCGTCGGCTGTTTCCCAATATAGATTGAAATCACTCACAGGTACATAAGTTAAATACATGTACATTGCTATACCCACCTCCCAAGTCAATCCATTTTACGTTAAAACCCTCTCCGTAAAATTCACCTATATACATCTTCTGCGGTCTCGCTACTCGCGCCGTCCACACCCCCTACTCATGAATGATCAAGAGCCACCCAAAATGTCTTTGCAGACTCCATGTCCGCAACATAAAAATTCTACTCAGTAATTCACTCCAAAGACCCTGAGGAACCGGCAGTTTTTGTCTGTCGGTCAGCCGTCCGGTAAAGACGTGGAAATAGGACTGCCTGAACAAGGTCCGGAACCCCCAGTGACCCAATCATAGCCCGTGTTTAACCCTAACCGTTTGTACACTGCAGCTGTCAAGAAATACGAATTACCATTGTCTGACCATGCCCCCAGTAGGCTGTGCTCCTCGTGCAACCCAAGGGGCCATTGTTCGTCAGATTGCGATAACTTCGCGTGCAAGGGTCACTTTTCCGAAGGCAAAACACGACCAAGTTTCGCCGTCTTTGGCCAACAATGCCAATCGCTCACCCAGGTAAAACGTGGTCAAAAGAATATATACGCAACCCCACCGTTCTCTCATTGGATTCTTGGCGAGAAATTGAATTGCTCCACCTTTTGAAAGCGGCTTACGAACACGTTCCAATGCGTCGATACCTCATTTGACCTGTCGGTGGAGTAACCCCTTGAGCCCGTAAGGCACTACGAAACTTCTAAATCTTGCCCCGGTCACGGTGACGTGTCGAGCAGTCCTGACCAGAGGCAGACGCAAGGACCTCCAGCTGATCCTACCTTGGCTACCAGCATTTCTTCGTGAAGTATGTTCTAAGCCAGAAGGACGGCTCAATATATCGACCACTGAACGATATCATCGTCTTACCCCGTCCACTAGGACGTGTTGAAGGAGTATTGGGAAGAGCAACAGAAGGCTTATTGTGAGACGAATTTAATGTGTCATAATTTGGCTCTCGTTCGCAGCATCGCCGGATACCAAGGAATTGTCGCCTCCGGTTCTTCAAGAAATGTTCCAGTCGACCGTAGCTGCCACCCACGTGTTGCAATATTCTTTCGAGAGGGACACAGATGTGTTTTATGGCGACTTCAGACTGGGTATGACATTAGGAGCCTAGCCATTTGTGAAGATCGTCTGGAGTCGAGATATTGATCTATTTTTATTGCGAGTCTCGATCACAATCACTACATTCTCTCGTTGTTTATCCAAGGTGGCTTCGTACTTTCCAAAAACAAGTCGTGGTAATACATAGAACTTTTGATCTAAATAAAGTCCGTCTAATGTTGGTGCCATGCATATCAAATGCGAAACAAAGGTCAAGTGTGCCGCCACAACAGCTAGTCGTCGTCGTCATATTTGCTCACAGCTGGTTCACTCGCACGTCGAGCTCTGCGCTCTTGTTGATACTGTCTCTTCAGGAATCCCAGCCCAAGAACATATGCGAGAGGTAATAGCTACACTCGATAATCAGCATTTGGAAGCAAAGTTTCAGACGAAAATTACTCACTGCAACCCAGGCCCAATATAGAACATTCACCCCATTTGAAACAGGTCCTCGACCAGTAGCTCTTGGCCATTCAACCTTGTAACCGAGACGGACTTGGTAAAGCGCGAGTGCGATGGTCGCAATGCCGAATATCGCATGGAAATAGTTTTGGGGAGGGCGATATTTGATGTTTCTTGGTTTCACCCAATGGATCAAGGCACCAAGGGAACACTGCGCAAGATAGAATACAAAAATAACCACTCCGAGACGCTAGGAGGGATTGAAGTTAGTACTAGCAGTAAATTAGGTGATGTTTCCATGTTTCACCTTGTGTACATTATTGAGATGGTGCATACCAGCTTCGTTTACCGAATGGACGCCCAAAGCGAGTCCAATGACAATAATAGGCCCAGCTGTACTGTGATCAAACAGGGAACCTCGGGTTCTATAATCACTCTGACTGACCAAGTGCGAATTGAACAATCCAGTGTCCTTTGAACCATACTGGTGTGAATGTTCGGAGATACCGTCCTATGAGTGCACCAGTGGGCAATAGCAATAAAAATCCGACAATGCAGAAAATTGCATGAGCAACAAGCATTCTCTGGTACGGAAGTAATGGAGCGCTTTCCCCGTTTGGAGGTTGACCGGTCGGCGCGGTGTCAGGCTGGGTAGGACTTGTAGGGTTTTGTTTCGTAAGATCAAGTCGACCAGTGCCAAATTCGAGATGTTGATCCAAGGCAGCATCCACCGCTGCGGAATCAGGGTGGACTTGACCAAATGCAAAGATAACATCCTGTGTTGTAGCTCCATTGGTCTATCGCACATTCCAAAGCTTAGTCGCGTGTGACAGATAATAGAGTATGGTCACATACCGGAATGGAAAACGCGAACTGGGTATTGCTGGACGAAGTCTTGATTTATATCAGTGCAACGTTGTTAGGATGGCGTTCACCACAACTCACTGAACTCGATGGTTGATTCAAAGTCGCCTGTCTTGGAGGATTGGTGTCGACAGTTGGCATCACAAAGCCCCGAGCAGAGCGCTGTGACAGTGTAATGGATCCATCTGAATTAGCCCACATTATCACCATCGGTGTGTTGGGCATCTGCGTTCCAAAGCCGCTGACGGCCATCATGGTAAATTTGGAGGCATCGAGGTGAGTTGTGGATACCTACATGCCCATCCACCCTACGGCGAATTTTCCTGTGCTCGAAAGAACGTCTGGATAATTGAGCGAGGATTAATTATAGAGCATTTATCTTTAGATATACAACGCACAGTCGACTGAGGAGCCATTGACGGTGGCAGCGACACACATAGTCTAAGGAGCGTGGTGCTATCAGCGAAAGGAACGCCTTGTGATGGTTACTCGGGGCACGCACCTGCCCGCATTTACTGTCGCCTGTCGTTTGTCTTGACCAGAGCTGTTGCGGGGAGTGATGTGAGTGAAGATGCATATCAAGCCAGGAAAGTTGCATACATGAGCTCCAGCCATGGTAGACGAGATAAGGGAGAGCAGTGGTATGAGGAGATGCATGATGGAGGGGCTCGTACGCTGAAGTGTCTGGGGCCGCCGTTATTATATGAATCATGGGCGTGTCGCCAAGGATATGCCCGCTCAGGTTCGATCGTGCCGTATTATCTTGTGGCTTGGTGTGTCAAGTCGAAGTATATTTTTAGCATCCGGGCGATGCATAATTCGCGTCCGTGGCGAGCGATTCCCGAGAGCGGATAGTCGGCAAGTAGACACTCACAAAACAATCATCTCACGGGTCCAAAACACCTGCCAAGTGTATTAGGGATCTGCAATATAACATTCTTGTACTAGACATTCCTCTTTTTTCTCCCTATATTATTCTGGTGCTGTCGGTTGCGGGAGTCTCCTGGGTAAGAGTCTTGGAGTCGCTCCAAGAGCGTAGATGGAGTTACCCGAGAGCTCGAGCCACCGTTTTGGTTTCCTTGCTTCGCAGCGGCCCCTTTGATAGAAAATCCTTGGCTAGATTGAGATTGAGAGGGCAAACCTTCAGGCATAGGCGAAGAGGATTGTGCTCGCGATGATAGATCCGATCGGGAGGATTGGCGGCTAATGGCAGTCCCTAACCGACTTAGTAGACTGGGTGCTTTTGGGGTATTAGTGACCTCTTCGACCTTTGTCCTCTTCGCCGGTGGTGTAGATGTGTCCGAGTTGAGATCTCGCTTGGGCCTAGCCACATTCTGAACCGTGGAGGCAGCTTGACTATGTACAGACCTCGACGAACTAGGGGGAGACCTGACAGTATGTAACGCAGGGGTGCGTGAAGGAAGGGTGGAGATTGGCTGTGAGACCGAAGTAGCCGCGTTAGACGATGGAGGTTTGATGCTTGATATGGGCGCCTGGCTCGGGGTTAGTGCCTAGAAAACAGAGGGGGGAAACGATGTTGGACAAGATTAGTCGAAAAGAGAGGGCGCCCACTGCGAACTTTAAGTTTGTCCTCGAGTTGTCTATTCTGAACTATCTCTGGTCGCC